>PVLD010025609.1:0-23465 GCA_004027595.1 Dinomys branickii
CCCTACTATCTTCTCTATAATTTGGTATTTCCTTTAATGTTTTTGTGTTAACTAATGTGAAGATAACTATGTAATACAACATCCAGTTCTAATTCCCTACTATATTCTGTATAACTTTGTATTTTCTGTATTGTTTATGGCTTTTCTGGTTCATATGTCTCCATTCTTTTGTCTTTAAAATAAAATTAAAAAAAAAAACAAAAAAAACCAAAAAAAAAACCAAATTGTATATTGGGATTGTTCTTGAGTTGTGGATTTTGAATTTCCTTCCTTCTTCCTTCTCTCCCTCCCTCCCTTCCTGGTACTGGAGACTGAACACAGGGCCTGCTGCTTGCTAGACAAGTGCTGTACCATTCACTAAGCTACATCTCCAAGCCCTTATTTTATTCTGAGACCAGTGCTTGCTGGATTGCCTCAAATAACCTCGCTAAACTTGACCAACTGTTTTTAAAGTGTATGTAGAACAATATAATAAAATACCCTGCATATTTTAACAGTGAGCACTGTTTTCTGAAACTTGGATTTGTGGTTTCCCCCTCATCTGAGCTCTATTAAAAGTCTTCCTGGGGCTGTGCAGGTTCAGAAGATTAGGATCTGGTAGTTGACTGAGAAAAAGTTATGGTGGCTGGGAAAGTGAGCTAGCTGGCCTTGGGGAATGAGAGGTGAGAATGAAGCTTCCTGTGTGACCACTTTTCCATCAAAATAATGAGTATTACAGCCAGGCTCGGTGGCGCACGCCTATAACCCCAGCACTCGGGATGCTGAGGCAGGAGGATCATTGTGGGTTCAATACCAGCCTGGGCTACAAAGTGAGTTCAACACCAGCCTGAACTGCATAGCAAGACCCTGTCTCAAAAAAGACTAAAAAAAAAATTGGGTATTTCAAATGTTCTAAAAGTGGGCCTTGGGTGGGCGTTAGTGATTTTATGAGTTAATCACTTCTGCCCTTTTTGGCAACAGCTGGCCCATCTAGCCTAGGGAGGACCTTAGAAAAATTACATTCATTGGCTCTTGCCGTGGGGAGCAACAGGGACTGCCTGCAGCTTCGCACCCTGTCTGCACACGCATCCTCTTCTTGCACCTCTGCCCCGTGGATGTGCGGCCTGTGCCTGTGGCCTGTGTTCATCTCCTACACAGGAATTTAGTGGCTGTTGCATCCAGCTCTTCTTCAGCTTCTTCCTGGTGAAGGCGGCGGGCTTTGGATATCTGTTTTCTGTATTGGTTCTTTATTTCTGCTTAGCAAACTCTCTCAAATTTAGTGGCTTAAGAAACACTTTTACTATTCTAGGGAAAGGTCAGGAACCTGGATGGTACGACTGTGGGTTTCAGTCAAGGAGACAGCAGGGCTGTGGTCACCTGAAGGCTGAGTGGACTGAGGGGCTGCTTTAGGAGGGCTCACTGGGGTAGTGCTGGAGGAGCCCCCAGTTCCTCCCCACGGGGCCTTTTCATGGAGTTGCTTGAGGGTTTGCTTGTGCTTTCTCTTGTGTCAGGAGTGAGAAAAAGCCAGAGACAGGATTGTCTTTTGTGACCTCAGGGTAGAAGTCACATATAATCACTTCTGTATTTTATTCCCAGGGGAAGGTCCCAGGCATCAGTAAAAGACAGAATGCAGAGAGAAGCCATTGGCAGCATCGGAGAACCTCCCTTGCGCCCTTCCTGGGCAGGTGCCCCGCTTCCACCCTCCTTAGACAGAAATATTATGCAGACGCTCCAAGCTGCGGATGTGGAGGGGGTTTTATGGTTATGTCTGCCTCATAGGATTACTGGGTGACTCCAAGAGATGCGGAACATGGGAGGGTTCAGAGACTTTAATCCACAGCCTAGTGGACAGTACTTTCTTCTTGGAGGCAAAACATTTTCCTCTTGTGAGGATTAGCCCAGAGGCGTCTCTACTCCTCGCTATCCATGCAGTTTTAATGTAGTCACGTGTTTCGGGACAGTGGGATACACAGTGTGGAAAGCATTCCATCAGATGGTTTCACTGTTATGGGGGCATCACAGACACGCTTACACAAAGGCAGACAGCCGCAGCTTCCTGCTCAGGATGATCTTACAAGACCACGGCTATTGACCGAAGTGCCATTATGTGACACAGGAAGGTCTTTGAGTGATTGCAGCGCCTTTCTGAGGGCTGCAGTTAGGGTCCGGGGGAGGATCCATGTAGACCACGAAACGCAGAGCCTGGTACATGGGAAGCATGCGTTCAATAGCCACTCTCTTTTCCTGAAATAGAGACAGGCCCTCCATAAAATCATTCGACACATTATAAGTAGTTACTGCTTCTAAGCTGGGGCCATAGGTTAGGGGACACACGGTGCCTGCCATGTCTGTGTACAGAATATCACATTTGGGGTGGCAGTTCTTATCATTTGCCATTTCCTATGTTTGGATGACTTTCCCCATGAAAGTTTCAGCTATGACTGCATCTTCTTGTGCTGACATAAGATAGTACTTTAAGTCCTTAGAAATGTTGACTCCTTCTCTTACTGGTATGTGTGGATTGTTCTCCCACTTCTTGCCAGGCTTCCTCCAAATGCACTAACAATTCTTTATTTTTAGCTTTAGTGGTACTATCAGCTCTGGACTCCGGGTTAAAAACCTGGGGCAGGTCCTGGAGTTACCTGTGAACGTCAGGGCAGTGGTGTGGCTTAGGCCGCAGGTGCAGGAGGGAGGGGGAAGAGATGAAGCCAAAGTTGAGGAACACAGGCTAGACTGCTGTGTGGGTGACAGGAGGGCGCTGGTGTGGCTAATGAAGTCCAGAAGGGACACAGATGACAAGAGGAGAGACTAGGAATGGGAAAAGTGAAGTTTAGTTTTGACTGTAGATTTGAGGGGGGTTGTTGTCTCCCTGGAATATGACGGGTGGCCATGCAGTTCTGTGATGTCATCCTTGGAACCCCGTGAGACAGGGTTGAGCTCCTGTAGACAGTGCGCAGTGTAGCTTATGGAAGAAAGGTAAAGGGACGCACGTTGTCGGATAGTCACGATGGGTACTTCTTGACTTTGGAGCTGGGGTCTTGCTGTACAGCTCACTGTATAGCTCTCACTTAAACTCATGGTGCAGCCTAGGTTGGCCTGCAACTCATGGCAGTCCTCTTGCCTCAGCCTCCTGAATACTGCATTACAGGGGTGTGCCGCCGTGCCTGGCTAGGGGATTGTTACTTTTGAATGTTGTGTTTATTCCAGCTATACAGAGTCTGCTTGTTGACTGAAGTTTTAAACATATGGTGGGGGAGGGCCAGAGTGGCCAGGTCTTGCCCGAGGCCATCGAGCTCTCAGGAACTCCACACTCAATCTTTTTCAACAAATGAATTATCTTTTGTTGAAGTCTCCGATGGCATCACAGCGGGTGGAGTTGGTAGAAGCTAAGAACTACCAAAGATGCACTCAGAAGGGTCGCGGCACTACAGGTAACCAGGCCCCACGTGATGCCCTTCTTTTCTTCCCGTGGCCAGAGCACGTGCTCCTGTGCTGCCGAGTCTGCCCGGCCAGGCTCCCTCTGTGATGAGACGGAGGGTTGTGTCTCTTTCTCTGAACCAGAGTGGGGAGCAGAGAACAGCAAAAGCAAGTCTGCCGTCCAGTCCTGCTCACAGTTCTGCCTCCATCCGCGTGCCCCTCCCCCTCCTCGTATTCTCTCCCAGCCCCACCCTAGGGCAGAGTAAATCCTGGTCTCCGCAGTCACCCACTAGGTATCGCCAGCAAGGAAGGGCGTGGGGTGGCTTACAGACTTTAGCTGGTAGGATCCTGATTCTCCTTCGCAGACAGCAGGAGTCATCACGTGCAGTGACCATTGGCTAGAATGTTTACCAGCAGCAGAGTTCATTCTGCAGCAGCTGAATGAGACAGGTTTTCCTATCTCACCCTTACTGGTGAGGAACGTGAGGTTTGCGAGGTTGGCGCAGGGTTCAGCCTCTGGTTGTTTCACAGCCATGCTCCTAACAGGGTGCTGAGTTGCCTTTTCCTGCAGAACCTCTCTTGTCTGCCTTGGCCTCGTGTGGCATAGTTTTGGGGGCAGCCTGGTGGGGCAGCTGTGAAGGGATGGATGGCTGTCTCGGTCCGTGTTTCTTTGCTGGGACAAATCCCCGCTGCTTGCACCTTAGGGGGGGGTGTGCTTTGGTCACAGTCAGAAGTTTCAGGGGATTAGTTTAGGTGCTGTATTGAGTTAGGTACTTGCACAAAGTGTATTTGTTGGTTTTGTAATATGGTATTCATGAGGATTAACGGCTGCGCGAAGCAAGAGAAATCCTGAGACTCGAGAGGATATTGTAAAAACAGTCAAAATGCCCCGCCGTGTGTGTTCACATAGGACACACCTGCAGGGGGCGCTCTGCCCTGCCACGCTGCCTCTGGGCTGGGACAGGGCTTCCGGCAGCTGCACAGTGCACCTGGAGTAACCTTCCGTTCAAGTTGATAGCTGCTCTTAGCAGAGAATGGTTAAGAGTGTTAATTCTTTGTTTTAGTTGCCTTGGTAATAATCTTGTACCTAGATATATTCACATATCTGAGTGGAGGGCCAGAAAAACATCAACAAGCTTGAGTTTTTATTTACTTTCCACTAGTGCTACCTCAAGACTTTAAAACACAGGATGGTTGAGGAAAACTTGCTTGTTAGATACGTGTCTGAGAGCCGGTTTAGCTGAAATGATTATAGTGAACATTAGTTTATGTTGGTTACTGAAGAGGATCCAGGAGACTGACAGAAATAGAAGCCGCCTTCAGTGTAAAGCTGCGCCCCTGCAGCGCAGGTCTGCGGAGTCGGGCCTTGTCAGTCCGTTCAGGATTGCAGTGTCTGAAAGTACTGACTGGCCCCTGTCCTCCCGTTTGCCAGGCATCCATTCCAGACCTCGCGGAAACTGGATGGCGTGAGACCCTAAATATGCTCTATTTTCGCCAGACATAACGTAGGATTGTAGGGGTTGGGGCGCTTCCTAGCGTGCACAAGGCCGCGAGTTCAATCCCCAGTGACACGAAAACAGGAAAAGGAAGTATGATTATAAGTAGGGTACAATAAACAACCAATAGTAAGTGGAACAGTTGTACTATGTGAAGATAAATGGTATTAAAACTTCATAAATTGATTTGTTCCATTACTTTAGGGTGTGACCTGTTCAATCATTACGTGTATGTCACAGAGTATGTAAACTTCCGTCTATTGTAAATATTTTCTCTCTGGCTTCACTTTTTAATGTATATGTATATATAGAGTTTTTATCATAATAGTTTCATTTGTATGTAGTCAAATCTGTCCATTTCCTAGTAAATTTTCAGGTTTTTTTGTCTCAGATCAGTACTCACGTTATAAAAGTAACATGGTTTTGCTAACATTTTCATTGTGTACACTTTCTAATGATACCTGTATCTATCTAATGGTACCTGCATCTGTCTGTCTATCTGTGTAGCTTTTTATTTCATCAGGAATTTGTTTGGATTACAGAATGACTGGTCTTTTCTCCATGCATAACATGTAACTTTTTTATTTATTATATTCCTTTGCATGCATGAATCTCTTTCTGGACTTAGGTTTATTTCATGTTTTGTTTGTTTTTATGCCAGTACTGTGCAGTTTTAAACGCCACATCAAACCTATATTCTTTTAATTTTTAAAAAAAATTATATTTTCTCTTAAACAAACTATAACTTTCAGTTGTGCCTTTTTTTTCTTTTTTGGTACTGGGAATCAAACTCCGGACCTTGCACGTGCCAGACAGGTGCTTGTGCCACTGAGCTGTATCCCTAGCCCTTGACAAGCTATAACTTAACTGATCAACAGGATTTAAAATGACAGTTGAAATCTTCCTTCACCTCATCATTGTGATGCTCTTTCCCAAAATTAATTACTGCTTATTTTATTTACTTTTTCCCCAGAAAGTATTCTCCATATATGAGCGTGCGTGCACACGCACACATAAACATTTATGCGTGTAAGACCCTAGTCCACATATTATTCTGTACTCTTTTAAAAATGAAAGCTTACTGAGAGAGAATTCTCAGGCCATACAACCCCCTGGTCTGTGGTTCACCCGTCTTGAGTGTATTCACACACGTGTGCAGCCTTTACACAGTCTCCTTTGGAACGCCAGCCGCCGAAGCCGTTTACCCCGAAGCAGCTGCTCCTCATTCCTCTCCCACCCTCTCGTCCCTAGCCCCAGGCCAATGGGAATCCACTTCGTATCTCTCTGCAGTTTCCTGCTGGGGATATTTCACACAATGGATTTATGCATGTAGAGTTTTTGTGACTGGTTTCTTTCACCTAACAAAATTTTTCAAGGTTTACCCATGGTATAGCACACATATATCAGCATTTAATTTCTTTATTGCTGCATATTATTCCCTTGTATGGGTATGCCACATTTTATTTATTCACTCACAGTTGAGGAGAATTTGGTTAATCTCTACTTTGGGGCTACTTTGGACACCCATCTATATTCGCATGGACTTATATTTTCATCTCTAGCCTATGCCTAGCAGTGCAATCACTGGGTCAAATGGTAACTCTGTGTTTAACCTTTTGAGGAATCGCTATATTTTCCCAAAGCAACTGCACTATTTTACCTTCCTGCCAGGAGTGTATGAAGGTTCTGTCCCTCTAGAGCCTCACCAGTTCCTGGTATTTTAGTCTTTTTGATTATAGCCATTCTCAGGGGTATGAAATGTGAAGTGGTGTTTATTTTTTTAATTTTTTTTTTGAGGTAGAGTCTCACTGTGCAGTTCAGGCTGGCCCTGAACTCACTATATAGCCCAGGCTGGCCTCGAACTCCGCAATCCTTCCTTAGCCTCCTGAGTGAGGGGATTACAGGTGTGCACCACCATGCCCAGAAGTACGAAGTGGTTTCGACTTGCATCACTGCTTAAGTTAGGCCACTTACGCCTGTGTTTTGTTCTAAGATTTTTTATAGCTTAAGCCTTTGCTAAAGGTCTTTGGTTCTGAATGTGTGGTTTGAGGTAGGGATCTAGTTTTACTCTTTAACATTTTTGGTTTTTTGGAGACAGGGTCTTAATGTGTAGTTCAAGTTGGCCTTGAATTAGCAGCCATCCTCCTGCCTCAGCCTCCTGAATGCTGGGATTACAGGTGTGCGCCACCATGCTTGGCTCTCTTGCAGCTGAATAGCTATTTTTCCCCAGCACCATTTGATGAAAATGCTGCTTTTCCTCATTGTATTGTCTTGGCACTTCGTCAGACCTCAGCTGACTTCACATATTTAATTCTGTAGTCATAATTCTGCCCCGTGCTCTGTAAGCCTACCTTCATGTCCACACCTCACTGCTTTCATTACTGTAGTGCTGTAGTAAGTTTTGAAATTGGAGAGCAAAAATCTTCTAATGGAACTGTTTTTCAGGACTGTTTGGGCTGCTCTGGGTTCCTTGAATTTCCTTAAGAATTTTAGGATCATTTTGTAAATTGTTGTAAAATTTGCTAGGATGTTCATTGGGCTTACACTGGCTGTGTCAGTCGACTTGAATGCTGTTTGAACAGTGTTAAATCTTCTGATCCACAAATATGATGCATCCCATTTATTTAGGCTGTCTTTAGTTTTTCAAAAATATTTTATAGTAGGCCTTCATAGCTGCCTCTACATTAAATAGATACTGGTTTCCGTTTAGCTTCAGAAAGATGTTACATTACTAGCCAGTTTTGTAATCCACCATCACCTGAGGTGGAAGATTCTTTAAAGATAATGCTGTGTAATAAAACTCCATCATCTGCAACACCTTTAGCTTGACAGATGCTCACACCACGCATTGTTTTTGATAGGACTTCAACCAGAGGTTCTCAGGTGACCTTCTACTTTGCATCGATAATGGGGCTTGATGATCAACCCAAGGCTTTTTTTGGTGGTACTCTGGACCTTACACTACGGCCGGCAGGCACTGCGCCACTGAGCTAAATCCCCGGCCCATCGCTTCTTTTATGGGGCTTTGCTTTGGAACAGCAGGTTCTTTCTGGGGTGAACCTTCATGATAGATAGGCCCTGCAGGGGACTTTGAGTTTCCTGAGTGTTTTCCTCTACCTCGAGTGGCTGATGAGGGCAAATGTGTTTGTTTTTAAAATTAATATATTTTATTTCTTAGGCTCACAGGATCTTGAACAGCTCACCCAGTGACCTGCCTTCCTTATTTCCCTTATTAACCACATGATACGTTTGTTACAGCTGACTAACGTGGTAGATTACTTCTTTCTCTTATGTCACTTACAGTCGGTCGCTCACTGTGTGGGTCCATCAGTGAGTTTTGATAAACACATGCCACAAACATCTACCCTGACAGCAGCTGTCAGAATAGTTTCACTGCCCTGAAATCCCCACGCTCTCGCATCTCCGTCCTTCCCTCCCTCCTCAGCGAACCCCCAGGCCCCAGCAGCCGCTGAGCCGTTTGTGTCTGTCTGAACGCACGTGCTTGGGACCGCTGGGTTTCCTTCACTTAGTGCCGCTCCTTGAGGGCTGCCCGCTGCCTCCACGGTTTCATAGTACCTTCTGTGTAGCGCCAGACTATCAGGTATTTCCAGTACTCTTTGTGGAAGATGTGCTGCATCCAGATTTGTTCAGAAAACATTTGCTGTGCAGAAGAGAAGCGTGGGTCAGAGGCGGCCCCGTCACGCTGCACAGGTTAGGGCGCGCTGTCCCCAAGAGGTCAGTTGCTGGGAACCTGTGGACCCCACCTGGTCGGACACCCTGCGAAAATGTTCCCAGTGGTGCATCTGGAGGAGCCGCACACTTGCGTGCACACGTGTATCATCTTTCTTTCGCTAAAACGTAGTCATCTGGCCCTGTCTGTCTGTAGGAAATGCTGGGAGATGCGTCTAGCAGTGTGTGTGAGAGGAAGTGGCTTTGGTGGTTAGCGATCTCAGCCTTGGTAAGATTATGACATCAGATACGTACTTATCTCGATCTGTCAGGCTGCCAGGACGGTAGATGTATGGTTTCTTAGTTGTGGGTACTTTCGGGAAAGCATTGTTCACCCCTTGCTTTCCTCTCATCTGCTGCTTCAGTGCTCTTACCTTCTAACAGAGAAGTTCTGGGGATAATAAAAATGTGCTTTTGAGACTCACCTGTTAGTGACATTTTATAAAATTCTCAGAAAGGCCACAAAGTCTTCACAAGAATAAATTCAGGTCGTTTTTAAATGTTAGGTTCGATGTGTTCCAGCCATCAACTTGGTGTCAAGATCATAGGTACCCTTGAGTTTACTTGTAGCAGTGATTTTCTCCTGCTGTCTCTAAGAAGGGTAGGAGGTGAAATTTGGGGTTGGAGAAGCATTTCTTAGCAAGAGGAACAGATTCAGAGAGAGACAGCATGAAACTCTGTCTTAGTAAACTTTAGGAATAAGTGGCCATGTTTGTCTGTGTTTTTAATAGCTGACTCACTGTAACAGCTGGCCCAGCTTGTCAGAGTTTAAAAGATCGTCCAGGCGCCCGCTGTGCGGCTCAGTGGTATTTGTATGTCTTTGGGTGCTGCAGGTTGGTGGTGACTGAAGCTTGTGGTCAAATTCATTTTAAATAAGTGCCCGCTGTTCCTACAATCTCCCACTCCTTAAGGAGAAGCATTTCATCAGAGCCTCTAGTTGCCAGAAATGGCTGTGTAAGCAGTGTGGAAGTTTTTCCAGATTAAAATTAGGGTGCCAGTTCATTTATTCCTTTTAGGGTCTGACAGTCAGTTGTGTTTATGCACCCTGTAGAGCACTCTAAACACAGTCAGCAGTCCGGAAGCAGTCAGCGTGGACGGACCCTCTCTGTCTCCCAGGAGTCTCACTGTAGAGACCCTCACCGTAGAGACCGTGTCCTCTCGGGTACAGCGACCCTTGGCGGAGGGGCCGGCTTTGCTTCCCTCACTACCGAGCCAACCTTCCAGTCAGTGTTTTTGTAACTCCAGACGCAAAGATGCTGCTCAGCAGAAAGGCCAGGCAGGTGTGTACCGCATCCTGACAGCTGGTCGCCCCGTCGGAAGTTGCTTGTGTTGTGAATGGTTAGGATAGCGGGAACACACGTGTAGTACACACTCTGCGCCTCTGGCTGTGTAATCTTCTATTTTCAAGAGTATATATTTAGGAAATGCCAAGGCCATGTAGAATATCAGAAAAACAAAAAACAAGCGAGTTACGGGCCAAATACTGTTTTAGTTAGCAGTTGTTATGGTTTGTCTGTAGATTGTCCCCCAGAGGCTCGGGGCCTCTGTGTGTGTGTTTGGTTTTGGTCTTGTTTTTTTCAGAGCGCAGCCGGTGAAGGTTTGGTCGGTAGCCCAGGGCACCTTTTGGGGGAGCTTGGGAGGGATGGGTCCCTGGGGCCGTGGCTCTGGGGAGGATATTGGGACCTGGGCTCTGTCCTCCCCTTGCTTCTGTGAGGTCATTCTCTGCAGTGTGATTGTTCCCGTGCTGTTCTGCCTCACACAGCGCGGTGGGTGACCGTGCGCTGAGTCTCTGGAATGGTGAGCCAGAGCAGGTGCGTCTTTTTTAGGTATCTCAGGTACTTTGTCACAGAAACCAGTCAGACTAACACAACAACGAATCACACTTGTGTCAGTGCGCAGTGCCTGTGGCTGGAACCCCAGACCCAACAGCCAAGTCTTAACTTGACCACGTTTAAGAGGACCGAGTCAGTGGTCCGCAGGCTCAAAGGCAGAGACACCAGGAAGAAGGGCGCGGTGCGGCAAAGGTGTTCAGCTCCTGGCGGCCGGAAGCGGCACAGGGGAGGAGCTCCGGAGGGGAAGGGCTGAGCGACAGACAGGAGACCCTGAGGTGGTGCCCACGTGACCTACCCAGACTCACCTGCAAGTGTGCTGCCCAATCCCCCGGGCAGTTGGGGTTCCAAGCCAGTCACATTGATGTGCACCGTCACAGCACATACGACAGTGGTCCATAAAGTCATCGGCACCTAGTGAGGCGACAGCCTGCCTGGTTTGGGCTGATGACTCTGATGTTTGCGCAGGGTTTGAAGTCACCTGGTGTGGGCTGGGGATATAGCTCAGTGGAATAAGCGCTTGCCTAGCAAGCGCAGGGTCCTGAGTTCGATCCCCAGTACCGCACAAAAAAAAAAAAAAAAAAGAAATTGCTTACAGCTGAAGTCACCTGGTGGTGCGCTGTGCCGAACCCGTCTTCCCCAGAAGTGACGGCTGTAGAGCTGGCGCACTCTCCGTGCTCGGGCAGACGTAGCAGCGCTTGGGGGACCGTGGCCTGCGGCTTCCGGTAGTGCCGGAAGCTTGTCTAAACAGCAGCACTTGGGGCCACTCCCGACCCTGAGTCAGGGGTTGTGTGTTCACAGTCTCCACGTGGTTCCCATGCTTATTAAGTTGGAGAAGCCCTGGTTGGAGAACTTTCATCTGTAATCGAGGAAACTGCCAACTAGTATGAGGTGACCCTAAAACTTTAACTCTTATTCTATTTATACAATGAAAAATCTGGTTTTTAAAATTTTTCAGAAAAGTATATAGTTAACTAGGCAGATGGCAGATATCAAGCTATCTTTCTGCTGTTGCTCGTAGTAGTGGTCTCAGGGGCGAGTCCTAATTATCGTCATCACCATCACCATGGGAGGGCATTTCCTGCCCTTCACGAGCTCCTTGGCCAGCTTTCTACTTGCAGGTGTCCCCTGCTGACCGGGACCGTGTGGTGGGGAGACTTCCTCAGCTGCTGCTTTAGCAGAAGGTACAGGGTTACTTTCAGCTCTCAGAAGTGGCCAGGAACCAGCGTGTGCCTGCCAGCGTATCTCAGCCGTGACCCACGCTCGGCCCCTAATACAAGGCCACGGTGCCCATGGGTGTGTGAGGGACGGCCTCTTCCTTCTTTTTCAGGTACTTCGAGTTGAACTCAGGACCTTGCATTTTCCAGGCAGGTGCTTGTGCTGCTGAGCGACATCCCTGGCCCCCTCTTCCTTTTTTGCTCAGCTCCCTCAAGCCTGCCCGGTGTTTGCAGAGAAGTTCTTCTCAGCTGCTTTTAAACTTCAGATTTACAGAAAGGTGGAACAAGCAGGGTGCGTATAAGGCTACTGGTCTCTCAGTCCCCATGGGTCCAGGTTACCCCTCAGCCCATCTGCGCCATCACTGTCTGTGAGTACGCACAGGGCGCTGCTCCTTCCTGAAGTACTTGGGAGAAGGTCGCATACACCAGAGCACATTTCCCTTTAATGTTTTTGCTTTGTATTTCCTAAGAGAGATACTCTCTGGTGTGACTGCAATACAGCCAGCCTCACTAAATTTGAAATTGATGTGCCTTTTGTCTAATTGTGATTGTGTTTCATATTTTTCTACTGACCCACATAATGTCCTATTATACAGAATTTCTTTTTTCCTTTTAGTATCAGACCAAATGTAGGATCAAATATTGGAGTTTCAGTTGTCACCTGTTTTTTAAAATCTCCTTTATAAATTTTTTTATGGATCCTTTGTCTTTTAATGAAGTTGATATTTTTGAAGTATGCAGCTCCCTTCCCCGTTTTTTGTCTTTTTGAGACAGGGTCTCGATACGCAGTTCAGGCTGGCCTTGAGTACACTTTGTAGCTCAGGCTGGTCTCGAGCTCACAGTGATCCTCCTGCCTCAGACTCCTGAGTGCTGGGATTATAGGCATGCGTCACCATGCCTGGCCCTCCGCCTTTAAAAATAAAACTGCTCTCACTTTGGATTTGCTGATGTTCCCTCTGCAGTGACTGCGGTTTGTACTTGCATGTGATTCGCTGAGGACACACGTCCACCTGCCTCTCACTGGGCGATGTCGGCTCTGATCTGCCAGTCATTTCCCTCCCAGCAAGTAATAGATGTGTGTGTGTGCAGGGCAGGCACACTTTCAGCGCACGAAAGTGTCCCATCTCTGTCAGAATTTCTCCCTAGGTTGGCAGTATGCTGCTCTGGCCGGATGGTCGGGACGGCATTCTTCTGGAATTAGAAGTCTTCCTTTTCCCTCTGTTTATTTATCACTTCTGTGGACTCCTGGGTTATTGTTCAGTGGGTTATAACTCCTTGGATACCCAGTTATTTTAGTGGGCCAGTTGCTCTGTTTTGGCAGTTGGAACCTGTCAGGCTGGCCCAGCATCACGGTGGCATGTCTCTGCAGCCTGCCTCTGCTGCTGGGTGGCTGCCTCTTCTGACCTTGAGATCCACTTCAGGGCCCCACCGAGTAAGTTTTGTGTGTTGTATAGCTTTTAAGTCCAACTTTCCTTAAATGTATTTCAGAATGCATGCTGATATATTTGAGAGATGTATTACTAGGCAGAGGGAGGCTGATTTTCTCTGCAGTCATTTGTAGTGTCTGCCACAATTTCTGTGTGTGACGGGGGGTCACCTACTTGGTTATACACTTTACTGGGTGCCCTGAATTGGTCTCTGAGCTGCTTGTGGCCGCCCTCTGCTGGCTCCAGAGTGCATGGTTCTCTTTTCTTGGGTGAAGGGACGAGTTCTCCTTCTGCCCATTCTCTTTGTTTTGTTCGGTTGATCTCTGTTTAGTTAGTGTACAAATATAGATAATCCAGTGCAGCCTGCTTCTGAGCTGTTTTATTTACCTAAATATATCAAGAATATGTTTCCATGTTAAAAATTGCGTATTTCTACATTATTGTGTTAATATCTGCATAGTTTCTATTATATGAACGTTCTCTTAAGCATTTAAGTAATCCACTTTTTTTTTTAAGGCATGTCCCTATGCAGTTCAGGCTGGCCTGAAACTCACAATGATCCTCCTGCCTCAGCCTCCCAAGAGCTGGGATTACAGGCATGTACCACCATGCCTGGCAATAATCCATTTTTAATAGGCCTTTGTGAAGTTTACTTTTTCCATTTCAGGTAGCATCTAAGAATGAACATCCCTTATAAAGTAGACTTTGATGCGTAGGTAGGGATTTTACAGGTAAAAACGTAGAGAAAGGAGACTCTAGTTGGAAAAAATCGCCTAGGACAAATTGAGGATGTGTTCGGGAAGCAGGAAAATCAAGTTTGGCTGCAGCATGCGTGGGAATAGTGGGAAATAAGACTGGAAACTTGAGACTTGTTCTATGGAACCGATAGACTTGAACCCTAAGGGAAATAGAACAGAAATGTGGTGCTTACTAACTGGGAAGCCCAGGGCAGCTGGACCAGGGGCTCAAATGCTGCTGCCCACTTCCTTGCCTGTCTGTGCTGCTTCTGTGCTGTTGAGTGGGGGGCAGTCCCTGAGCCCCGCCAGGTCTGAGTCAGGAGCTCAGCTTAGAGACCCACAGATACAGCTACTCTGAGGCCTGGAAGCTTGGTGCTGGGGAGAACGGTGCGCACAGTCTTGTGCACGTTGGTCCTGAAGGGGTTCGGTGGCTGTGGACTGAGTCTGCCTGGTTTTCCTTGGGCCAGATGCTCCATGCAGGAGGTCAGAAAAGCCAGAGGCCCCCTTCCTTCTGCCCGGGTGGCTGGGATTCTCTCCCCAAGTCCCGCTGTTTTATTGTCTCTCCCTGGACTGTTCCTGTGCCCCATTTCCAGAGTTACCTTTATGATGTTTGCTTTTTAAATCACTTTTTTTTTGCAGCGCTTGGGGATCAGACTCAGGACCCTGTGCCTGCCAGGCAGTGTTCTGCTGGTGAACCACACACCAGCCCCTGCCTGGCTCAGAAGCCTTTAGCCCCCCTTCCCTGTCCCCAGTACATTAAATATGACGCTTGTCATGCAGGGGCTTTGGTGGTCTATTCCCAAGTTACATTTCCATTAAAAAAAATTTTTTTTTTAACCCACTTCTACTTTGCATTTGAACCTTGAGCTAACTGGGCTTCTGCAGTTCTGTAGTCCACCCAGGCCTGGTTGTGTTTTCATTTTTCTCACAGCTGCAGTGTCTGGAGGGAGCTCAGGCTGGAGCTGTGGAGATCTGAGAATTGGCTGCCAGAGCTGGGCTGTTCTGCACAGCCCTAAGGCGATGCCCCTCAGGTGGAATGAAGCTTACAGGCCATTCCTTAAGATCTCGGCCTTGCATTTGCGCATAGGGCTGGGCCTTTCTCATTCCTGCTGATTGCCAATCTGATCGAGTTCAGAACGAGGAGGGGAGGCCGTGGAGACACAGGCGGCTGGCAAGTGGGACTAAATGCCTGGGTGCTGCTGCTGGGAAGGGAGAGGGACAGACTCTGGGAGGGCTCTGAGGAGGGCGACATTGCTGTCTGCGTCTTAAAGGGTGCGCGGTTCTGGCAGAAGGACAGCAGGTAGGCAGTGAGAGCCTCTCCGGTGTCAGCACTGAAGGCAAGGAGGTGGGGCTGATGGGAGGTGTGGAGGCAGCTGTGGTTTGCGTTGTGTCTGTGACAGAATTACTCACCTTCCAGGAGCTGTGGCTCCAGGAGACAGAACCAGTGAGGTAACAGAGCAGTACCTTTTCTGCCAGTGTGCAGTGACCAAATACGGAGTGTGGGGAGCAGGTCCGTGCATACTCACTTTGCCGTTGCTGGGGCAGAGTACCTGACGCCTGCAGTTCAGAGGGGGAGGGTTGCCCGGCTGCGGTTTCAGTGGGTCCAGTCCGTGGTGGTGGCTGGAGGCGGAAACTGTATGGCAGAGGCTGTGGCAGAGGGAAGACGCTCAGCTCTCGGTTGCCCGGAGGCAGAAGGGCGGGGAGGCTGGTGGGGAACGCAGCCTTCTAGGAAGGTCACCCGGCGACCTGCCTCTTCTGCCCAGACCCCTCCTACTGCAGGCTCAGCCAGGAGCTCAGGAGGAGGCAGTCTGTTGAGAGCACCTCCAGGCCGCGGTGAGCTTCCGAAAGCTCCACCTCTGAACACCTGAGACTTTGCGGGGCATTTCAGACCTAAACTGTTACAGCAGGGACCCGTGAGGCGCCTTGAGGCCAGAAACTCGTTCCCGGATGTGTCCCGCACGGCGAGGGATGCCACAGGTCCAGATGCTCCACGGTTTATTCCTTTATATCATGATAAAAAGCATTTATGCTATTTCTAAAGTGAGTAACACTTATAACTGCTCAAATTCTGGTACCTTTAGGAGAAGAAAGTATTGTTTGTTAAAAGTACACTTCTAAGCAAACTTAAATAAGACAAAGACTTGTCATAGAGTACAACATGGGACTAACAGAGAAATTAAGAATCAGTCACAAGCTGAGATGAGTATTGACTCCCTGGGTGCGTGTATGTTTTATACACTAGACACTAATTTTTTAATGCTTAAAAATATTGGGTTTTGTATTTGCTTCTAATTCAGGGAGAATATATCAAGTTCTGTTTTCTCAGGTAGATTTGGAGAGAGAACTGCCTTTTGTTGTTATGCAGTGGAGACCCTTGCCCACGAGGGGCCATGTGGGGGCCTTTTTTATACGTTCTTGATGTTAACACAAGCCAGGGACTGCAGTGCTATGAGCAGAAGCCCTCAGGAAGCTGCAGAGGTTCTGTTGAGAGACTTGTACCCAAGGAAATGGATTTGGTGTTGGAAATTCTGTTTTATGAGCCAACTGCTGCCCTGCCACTGCCCTAGGGGCCGCACCAAGACAAACAGCCTCAGTGTGGAATGGGCAGAGCTGTGGCCCTGGTCAAACAAGAGTGCAGGCCACAGAAACTGTGCCCTCCGTGGGCGGTGCCCTCTGTGGTTGTGCCCTCCGTGGCTGTGGCCTCCGTGGGCTGTTCCCTCCGTGGCGGTGCCCTCCGTGGCTGTGGCCTCTGTGGCGGTGCCCTCCGTGGCTGTGCCCTCTGTGCCTCCGCTCTTACAGGTGAAGCACCGCCCTTCTGACAGTGAAGAGAGAGAGGAAAGGACAAATCAGATTAAAAGTCTTACGCTGGTGGCGCAGACTCCACTGTGGGTAGAATAACGACGGGAATACAGCTTTATTTTTGTGCCAGGTTTTACTTGGAAAGCTAGTTGCTAACAGGAAGCTCGGCGTTCACAATTTGATGGTAAACCCACAGCAGAAAAAAAGTCACCCAGATGGCACTGGCAGGAGATTACTGGCCGATAATCCTTCTGTGTCCCAGAATGTTAACTTTGCCCTGCTGTAGTTGTGGTCAGCAGACTTGTTGAAAAGATGTAGTTTCTTATATTGTGAAGCTCGGCCGAGCGACACTGCGAGCCCTGGCCCAGCCCTCCTTTGTGTGCTGAAGCAGCCCCA
This sequence comes from Dinomys branickii, assembly GCA_004027595.1. Taxonomy (NCBI): domain Eukaryota; kingdom Metazoa; phylum Chordata; class Mammalia; order Rodentia; family Dinomyidae; genus Dinomys; species Dinomys branickii. The sequence goes on from PVLD010025609.1 coordinate 17,027, forward strand.
CGCCCCTGCAGGTTGTTCTTTGTTGACCCAGCTGAGCAGCAGGTGGTGCACGGAGCCCTCCCGCAGTGCTCAGGGAAGTCACTTATTAAAAGGCCTGCTTGCCAGAGCCACACCTGGGCGCAGCGCTGGGGCGGGGCCTCCCGACCAGGAAGCCCTCCCAGGGAGCTTCCTGAGCCCAAGGGACTAAGGCCAGAGGGATCCGCGACTACTTAGGGAGCTCAGGCGGCCGCCATGCCTTCTGCCTCTGCCTGGAATGGATCACCGAGACACCGACTTATCTGAAGACTACCAGTCCCCGTTTGACTTCGACACGGGAGTGAACCAGAGCTATCTGTACCTGTCCCCTGGCGGGAGCTCGTCTCCTCCCGGATCGCCCACTCCAGAGTTTGGTAACTATTTTTTGTGACGTTAGGTTGCTGTCACAAAGCCTAGACGTCAGAGGGGTTTGCCTGCTTTTAAAGTTACTAATGTGTGAGATGTTCCAACATTTGCAGTGTTGTATGCAGTTAACAGAGCTGTTCCAGGTCCAAAGCAGAGAGGGCTGCCGGCTAAGTACTGGGCCAGGTGTATTTAGTATGTGTATGTATCTGGGGACGTTAGATGTTAGGGTTAGTATCATGTCTGTGCTATTCTGACCACTTTGAGTTCAGGCAGCCGTTATTAGCCAGTATCACAGAAGAGGAAAAATGAGCAGGCCGTGGCTCCTACTTGCCGGTGCAATTTATGAAGACCACCTTCATCTTTGTCTTTGGTAAAAGCAAGATTTATATACCGAAGCGCAAGGTCCTGTTCGAGATGGCCTGGATTTTGTTCTGGGAGACCGAGAGGAGTTTACTGAAATACCTAGGCAAGGCATTGCTTTAACAAAGGAAAACCCGAAGTGACCCTTTGGGAGCCGTCACTCCCTGCTTTGTGACGTGAGAGTGTCCTGGAGCCTGGAGCTGTGGTCAGGAGGACTCTGCTTCCTCAGCCCGCGTGCAGGCTGGCATTTTACCGCCAGTGCCGGAGGCAGTGGAGTGACTTCCTCTGTAGCCAGCCGGGGAGGCAGCAAGGTTTCCTTAGAAGTAGTTAATAAGTGCAGACTAGGTTGCCTGTTTTTGTAGTTAATATTTATTTGTGCATTTCTGACATACATAGTGATCACATTCGTCATAGGAAGTTTGTGTGTAGTCTTCATTCTTTTTACCTTGTTCCCCTCCCCTCCCCTCCCCTCAGCCTTTCTTCCCCACCATATTTATAAAACAGTGTTTCTCTTTTTAAAGATGGCACATGGGTAGTGTAGACAACAAAGGGTGTAGTGGCTGCATGAAACCCAGTTGTAAGCATTCGAGGTTTGTGTGGTTGCTGACCATCCGGAGTGTGCTAAGCAGTGTGCCTCTAATGTGTGTGTGTGTGTGTGTGTGTGTGTGTGTGTGTGTGTGTGAGACAGACAGACAGACAGACAGAGAGACAGACAGACAGGGTCTTCCTATGCAGTTCAGGCTGGCCTTGAGCTCACTTGTAGCCCCCTCTGGCCTTGAACTCGCAATGATCCTCCTGCCTCAGCCTCCTGAGTGCTAGGATTACAGGCGTGCACCACCACGGCTGGCCAGTGTTTCTCTAATCTGGATTGCAGTTGGTTGCCGCCTCTGTGCCGTGGAGGTTTGGATTCCGGGGGGGGGGGCAATGTTGAGAGAGCCTGGGGGAGCGAGCTGGCCTGTGGAGGTGAGGGCGCTGGGCAGCAGCCAGCGTCTGCTGAGGTGTGGGGCTGGCATGACCTGCTCCTGTGCGACTTTCCTGCCTTTTCTACGTGTCTCACCTTGGGATGTGTGATAAAGGGGGTCAGGGCTCCTTTCTGCCCAGCCCCCAAGATCAGAGAAGCACACGTGGGGGGGCAGGACTGGACCCTCGTCAGAGCGCCTGTGCGAGGAGGGAAGCGCCGTCGGGAAGTCAGAGCTGCTGTAGTCCCAGGCCCACGCCCACCACAAAGTGCAGCATTGAGAATTAGTGTTTTAGAATTATCTTCACAGCCTCAGCAGCACTCAGTGCCGGGGGTTCTGGAATTAGAGATTTTATGAAAGAGCAAACGAACAGTCGCAACTAAGCACGAAGTGGCCCTGCACCTGTGAATGCTCTTCGCAGTTTGCATGGATTAGAAGAGGGAGCGAGTGGTAAATAAGAGGAAAGCACCACCAGCAGCAGTCTGGTAAGAACTTGTCGTTGGGTGGCTTTGGGTGGCCTCAACCTTGGGGTCGTCTTGCCTGAGCCTCACTGAGAGGGTCAGATTACAGGTGTGCACCCACACGTCTGGTTTCATGGTGAGTCTCAGATAGCCAAATACTGTGCACCCTACTGGGGACCTAGAAAGTGACTGCCAGTCTTGGTGCTTGGGGTTCATCAGGGCACGAGGGATCTGCAGTCCTGTCTGCACACCAGACACCATCTGCAGAGGGAGTGGATACGCATCGTGTGGGTGTCTGCATGTTTTGTACTTCTGTGCAAAAGCTCTTAGGATTGATTAGAATCCATGTAAGCCTGGCATGGTGGCACATGCCTGTAATCTCAGAATTTGGGAGGCTGAGGCAGGAGGATCGCTGCCAGTTCAAGGCCAGCCTTGTCTACATAGTGAATTCAAGTGCAGCCTGAACTATGTTTCAGGAAAAACAATCCATGTAAAAGTTTGTGTGGCTTCTGGCCGTGGTGTATTTTCTTAATCAGACGAGGAAGAGGGGTGTAAAAGGGCATCTACTCGGAGAAGCTGGGAACGCTGCTCCGAAAAAGAGTCTGTTCTTTAACATTTGGCCAAAATGCCATGATTGGGCAGGAGAACGCAGTAAGGTTGACTTTATGGACAGGCTGTTAGGACCTGGCCAGAGTGAAGAGCAGAACGAGAGAGTGGTGGGAGGAGAAGCAGCTTTTACATCGGGGATGTCTGCTCTTGGCTCGACCCGTCCGTGCTGGGCAGCCCTGCCCGCTGGCCCGCAGTCCTCATAGGCACAGGGTCTGTGAGGGAGGCGGATTTCATGAAACACCTGTGTGTGATGACCGCTGATGTTTTCGCTGCTCTGTTCCGTCTTGCTGTCTTTGTAGATGCTGGCCTGGCACTGCTGCCGGATGATTTTCATAGCTCCTGGCTTGAAAACACTTAAAGTTTCAGCATTTGGAATACAAGCCGCGTACGGGGTGTCAGTCTGCCTTTCACTCCTCCTGACCTAGGCACCTGGAATAGCGCTTGACATTTGTGGCTCAGCCAATGCTTATTGAGTTAGTGAATGAGCGAAGGAAACCGAGTAGGACTGGCTCACGTTCCCGGTCACATCACAGAGGTGAGCGCCGAGTCGGGCAGGCTGTGTGGTGTCCGCAGCTCGGCTCGTCAGCCTGAGCTGGACCAGCAGTTATCTCGGCTCTGGAGCTGCTGGCTGTGTCTCAGAACACAGCCCCTGGGCCCGTCTGGAAATGGATGGCAGAGAGCAGGTTTCTCACGCGGGCCTCACTGCTCCTTTGGCCAGCCTGTCTCTGTGGGGTGGCTTGTCCTCCTCTGTGCCCCTTGGACCTGAGCTGACAGTCTCTTGCTGTCTTCAGACCCTCCCTCAACACAGGGTTCCACGGCTGCTGCCCTTGGTGGCAGTTTTTCTTTCTAGGAAAACCTATAAGGAAAATTTCCCAGATGTTACTTCTGTAGACTCTGTTCGACTTCAGAAATCACCGGCAATTGAAAAATCACTTTCATATTTGAAACTCTGAAGAATGAGAAGTCCTCTGTTTTAGCTCGGAGTTTTCTTTCTGTTTACTCTTAAAAAAATATGATCACAGAGACTTCAAATAGCAAACACAGCCAGGGTTTAAGAAATGAAAACCAGAGGGGAACTGAGTTGTTGAACTTATTCCTGGAAAGGATCTTCAAGGGTGGGAGACGCGTCCCCTCTGGGGACTCCTGACTCCTCCAGGGCTGCCCCTTGACTCTTGTGGGGGCCTGAGGCACTGGCTTTACTTGCCCGCTGGACGGTGGCTGGTGAGGGGAGGGGCGGCCCTGAAGGACCTGATTGCCCACCTGCCCCCTTGAGAGGCGCTTTCCTGGGTCGAGTCTGTCTGCAGGGAGCGAGTGCCAGCGAAGCGTTGCAGATGGCGACCGTGTCTGTGGCGTTTTGAGGTGGTTTTCCCTTGGGTGGGAAGCTGGCCTCTGCCCGGGCGCTGTCTCCGGGAGCACCGCCGCCACTTTTCTCCTTTGCGTTAGAGCCGCGCTTACCCCTTGGCCTCCTTTCTCTCTAGCAGCCTGGGTGCGCACTGCTGGGCGGGCTCTGGGTCCTGGGTTTCTCCCCAGCTTCGCTTCCTACTGCCGCGCGTGTGAACAGGTGCTCTGCACCTGCAGCCTGAAGGGGGTGGATGACACGGGCAGCGGAGCCTTGAGCATCGAAGCTCTCGGCCCTGTGAAGGAGGGCAGCGCCCGCCCGGTGCTGGCTGCTGCTGTCTTTGGAGCCCCCGGCCTCTGTTACTGGTTTCATCGTTTGTCCCCTGCGGGCCTCCGTTTCCAGTTCTCACACCGGTGCGCGGATCCTCACCAGGATGGAGCCCCCATCTGACAGTAATTGGCTCAGAACATCTGTCAGGCTGCAGCTGAGGAGCCCCATCTTCCCTTAAGAGAACCCCTTGTTGCGGGGACGTCAGAGAGCCCTGCTTCTCAGACGTTACGATAGCCAGAAGCACACAGCAGGTGCATGGAGCAGGGGCTGCAGTGCGGACCTGGGAGGGGAGAGCTTACCTGTGACCTTTTCGGGGGTCACTGCTGAGGATGCTTGCAATGTTGTAGCTTTCTGTGTCTCGAGGGGGTGAAAGGGGGCGCATCTCCTCTGGTTTGTGCTGAGGTGAGGTCATCCCAGAGACTGAGGTTTCTCACTTCACTCAGAGCCACCGTTTCCTGTTTGGAGACTGCAGGGCGGCACGTGCGGTTTTATCTTCTAGCTCAGTTGTGCGTCAACAGCCTCCCTGGGCTGATGAGTGAATATCAGCTGCCTTGGGCTTTCTGACACCTTCCTTCATCAGCCTTGTTGGACTTTCTCGGGACCAGGAAATATAATGGCCCTATGTGACTCTAGCTGTGCCTGGCTGTGTAACCGGGTGTCTCCTTGTGTAACCTGAAGGTGTGTGACCTCCAAATAGTGCCTAGGTGACATACGAGGTGGAAATTGCGTTTCCTTAGAAAAGGGACGTTTTATCTGTTTTGAATAGGAAACTCTTTGTTGACTAAGGCAGTGGACAGCACAGTACGTAAGACACTGCACGTTCGAGGCGTCTCACAAGCCAGGCTGTGCTCTCCCTGTGGCCCACGCATTTGGGTCTTCCTCAGTTGCGGGTGGAGATGGGATTGAGCGACTGAGAGGTGAGGCCCGAGAGCCCAGCCCAGTGGAAGAGCAGAGGGAGGAGGGCAGAAGGATGAGCAGCAGTGTCCCCGAAAGTGGGGGAAGACGGGAAACAGTGACCTTCCCTGTCCCCGCTTTTATGGGTAATGGGTTTGGGGATTTTGAGGGTGGACATTTGGTCAAAGGTGGCCCAGCTAATAAATGACTGAGTTTTTCTGTTCCTTTCCACCTGTGTTAATTTCCTAGTGTGGCCCTAATAAAGTACCACAAACTGAGGAGGCTTAAATAGGACCTCAACTGTACCGTTCTGGAGGTTGGAAGTCTGAAGTGGAGGAGTCTACAGGCCCATGTTCCCTCTGAAACCTTAGGGGAGCCCTTGCTTGCTGCCTGCTGGAGGCTGCCTGCGGTCCTTGGCTTGTGGCCACAGCACTCTGGTCTCTGCCTGCAGCACCGTGGGTGTTGTTCCTGAGTCCCTGCTCTGGGCCTTCACACAGCACCCCTCCCTGGGCCTCCAGCCACATTTTCACTTCACGTGGCAGCAGCTGTTCTTGCTCACCCAAGGCCAAGATGACCATACCTTACCCTGGTTAGCTCTGGAAAGACCTTGTGTTCACACAGACCCTCTCCTAGGTGCAGGACTGACTTTTAACCACCCTAGCAAGTCTCAAAGGCAGGGCAGTTGGTTTTACTGGAGTGAAGGTCAGAGGTGAAGAGCTGGAGGGCAGAGGCGGCCGAGAGCAGGGCGGTCAGAGCAGGGACTCCTTGATTGCAGGTTCTGGATTTATATACAAAAGCCAATGTCCTTTTTTTATTGTTGAAATTCATGGAAATACATGGCAAATAGGGGTGGGTGAGTTGCAGTGGAAAAGAGAGGAACTTACTTGGATTAATCTTTAGCCAGTAAATCTTGTCAAATAAAATATTTTTGACATTTGTTCTGTTGTAGCCACTGTGGGTTCTGAGGTGGGAAGATGAGGAAGTGACATCAGGACTTTATAATCCAGAACTGGAGACCTGTGCTGGGCTGAGCTCTCACACCCTCCCTGTGGCATCCTCCCCGTCACTTTCCTATCCCCTTCCCTACCTCATGTCCGCCCTCCCCC
>PVLD010025610.1:0-23450 GCA_004027595.1 Dinomys branickii
ACTAAATTTGCATGTCTGTATATGGGTCCATACATCTACAATTTGAAGATATCAATGGATAAAGCAACAACTACTGTTGAGACCATATCACCTTGTCTATAGATTAGTTGTGATTGTACTATTTTCTATGATAATTGGTGTCTGTTTGTCAATATGTTTTTGTACTTTTATGTTTCTAAAATAAAAAAAAAGAAATATAAAGCTGATGAATGCAGCTTTTCAAAGATTCAGATAAAATAAAAAGGAGAAATATGGTAAAAATAATATTCACTGTCATCTTTTTCCCCAAGATAGCGAGGTGTGTCGTTTTGCTTCCTCTTTTGACTTGTAACCTGAGGCTAGCATTAATGAATTATAACAATAACAACTAGGACATTAGAGATTATAGCTTGCATTTATTTTGATTAGCTTATTTGACTTCCAAAATAAGCTGTTATTCTCTGATTTATTTGACTTAATTTTTTCAAGATCTAAGTTTTTATTTTATTTTATTTTATTTTATTTTATTTTATTTATTTATTTTAAAGCAGAGAAAATGCCTTTATTGTGGGTGCGGAGAAGACTACAATAGGGAAGAGAGGAGAGATGTGGAACTTCTGAGAACTTGTCATCGAGTCAAGGGCTAAATAAGCCCAGGTGGGAGGTGGGGATTAGGAGGCAGGCCACCTGGCATGGCAGACCAGGATTGGGTGGGAGTGTGGGAAAAGGAAACAGGATATTACAAAAAGGGAGGTAGGAAGTCATAATCTGACTCAGAGGAAGAAGGGTGGTGCTTAGCATGTGACCTCTAGTGGCCAGCACCATATTGGCTTGGCGCCACACTGGCTCAGTACAACACATGACCTCCAGCGCCATATTGGCTGGACACCATAGTCACTAAGCAGGAATTACAATGAGGCGAGAAACCCATCATTCCCATCTTTTGGTTATGGGGGTGATGACTCCTCTTAGACTGCTTTCTCCTGAATAGGGGCATCACTATGATAGGGGGTAAGAGGACAACAGGTGTCACCTATGTGAATGCCAGTGCTGGGGATGTCTGCTATAGTGATGAGTTTGTTGGCCATGATTGCGTGAAGCCTGGATTGAATAAAACTAGACAAAATTTTAAAAATGCAGGGCCTTGGGCTGGGGATATAGCTCAGTGGAATAAGTGCCTACCTAGCAAGCGCAGGGTCCTGGGTTCGATCCCTGGTACCGCCAAAAAAAAAAAAATGCAGGGCCTACAAGTAAAGAGGTCATTATCATGATTATAGGGCCCGGAAAAGAGGTAACAAGAACAGTGCCCATGACCCAAATGTGTCATTCCACTAGGACCATGGCGTAGGGGGAGAGAGAATGTTTCAGCTCTGGGCATTTGTGCTCAAGCCAAGTGTGAGGATTTTTTACTTTGTCCATAATGATTTCAGATTTATATACAAAGTAGCAACATTCTTCTCCCACATAGCATAGCTCCTTCCCTTATTGGCTGTTAAGGATGTCAATGGCACAGCAATTTTGGAGGGTGGTTGCTGCAAGGCTATTAATTTGGTTTTGAAGTATGGCCTGTTTTATTAACTTTACTTTTTATTTAGGAGAAAGATCAGCTATGGTGTCATTTATGCTGAGTATAGTTAGTCAGGGCCTTGATATGTATCATATAACACACTTTAGACAAGATCTGGTGGTTTTCAGCAACAGGAACCTAGCATATTTATTGTTGTTTTTTGTCTGCATGGTTACGTAGAGTTTTGTAGTCTCTAGGCAAGAACAAACCAATATCTTGGAGAAATTAGTATTAATATGGCACTGCTTTATATATCTTGTATACATTTCTGTTGGATGTTTAAGACCAAGTTAGAATGAGACATATTAATTAAAATTCACTTCCTGCTATCTATCAAGGTCAATTAAATCTCAGGATTTCCAAATGTATGATATTCTAAAATGTAAAACTGGGGTTGTTTATAAAGTGCTAGACATTTTCTGTCAGATTCAGACATCTGCCTCTCTTTCGTGCTCCAGATATTCCTATTAAGAGGTTCATGTCAGGCCAACATGAGGTCATCAAGTAAATGTTAACCTTTTAACAAAAACTTATGTGATATATATGCTATGTACAGGCCACTACATTTAGAGGTTTAGCCCAGGCAATGTTACAAATTTCTTAAATGACATCCTGTTTAAGGACAAACTGGTTAAAACTCCTTATGTATTAGGTAGGGATGATGGCTAAAAGGGTTATTCTATTGTGCTACAGAAATGTCATCATGCCTGTTATGTTATAATACTATGTATGATTTTTGACTTCCAGTTTTCTTTATAAAGCTATATAACTGTTATCTGTTAATATTCCACAGGGAGTCAACTACTAGAACATTCATGTTTGGTAAGAAGTAATAGTTCTCTGGCTGTTCTTTCTATTTCAAGGTGCCTAATACTCAGATAAAATTTGAATAATTAAGTTCACTGCTCCCATTACAATATAATGTCATTAACCTTCTTTTCTGGATGTTCAACAACTGAGGCTTGGAGACCAAATTAGAAAGAATGCCGGGCTAAGAGGAGAGCCAATATTTGGCCCTTGGCCTCTGAGGTCACTAAAGACTCAGGACATAAGAGAACCTCTGCTGCAACATCATATAACTCAGTTGAGTCACTCAAACAGATCATGGGCCACAGAGGAAAATGATTCTTTGGTGTATAGTGTCCCTAAGGAGAGTCACCAGGAGAAAAAGTCTCCCAGGCTTTCAAAGAAAGCAACTTGGTCAAGCAATGGCTGTAACTCATCCAGGCAGCTGACAGTGACAGTAGAACTGAGAATCCTAAGTTTTTATTTTAAAAAATTATAATTCTTTAAAATTTCTTGATATATGTAATGCATGGTCAATAGATAAATTCAGGAAAATTGAAAAAAATTATGTAACAACTTAGTTTCCAGGTTAAATTCCAATGCATTTCTTCCTTTTATGTTACCCTTTATTTTATTCAGCACTGATATTTTTATTTTATGTGTTTTATTGGCTAAAAAAAAGGCTTCTTTTTTTTTTTCAGAGTCTTGTTATACTATATAGTCCAGGCTGGCCTTCAGGTCACTTAGCCCGGCTAGTGATTCTCCTGCCTCAGCCTCCTGAGTACAGGGATTACAGATAAGCACCACTAGGCCTGGCCAAAGCCTGTATTTTTGTCTTTTTTAAACCTTTCTTTTCTCAGGAGAAAATTTTTCTTAATATCCTTAATGATCCATTAGGTAAAATTGTATATTTTTTATTCATTTAAGCAATATTAGGGACTCATTATAACACTGAAGGCAATGAGCCTTAGAGAGACTCATTTGCTCAAGGGCACTCAGCTAGTAAGATTCAGCCTGGACTCTAAGCCCTACCTTCTGACCTCAAGGCCTGTGCACTCAGCACTTTATCTGCATACTCTAAATCTCACAGTGTTCCTTTTCACAAAAGGAGCACAGGTTCCATTGATTGCCAAATAATAGGAAATCAATTTAACTATAGCACCAATATCATATCTATCACTTAGCTCAAGAATCCTGTTGGCTGTTTTTGCAGCTCGTATCAGTGTGAAAATGTTCACAAAACTATAACCTCTCCAGAAAGCCAAAGTGACATTAACCTGAAAGCAGGAGAGAAGGATTTTTTGATGGTGGTGTTATTTTGTTTTCCCATGCAAATTTTACATCACCGGCACATGTAGTTAATAAATTTTAGATTTTGTCACTACTTTAACAAGTTTACTTCAGTATTGACATTTTCTTTTGCACTCTTTTTTATCCTATTTTCCCTGTTTGGCTGTCCTAACATTCCAGTTTTTTTATACTCAGGTTCTCATGGGTGTCTAATACTTGAACTGAGGATCTTGCAAAACTCAATGCCTCTTTACTAGTGGAAAAATTTTTTTTGTAAATTTCTCAACAATAAGAGTGAGGTAGAGACTGAAAGTGTAAAAGTTGTGTGGAAAAAGCATTTTTAAAAAGTAAAATGGTACTAGCTACTAGGATACACAGGGGTTTGGGTAATAAATTATGCAACAAAAGAGGGGTGGAGAGAAAGGAAAAAATAGAATTGAAATGGGTTATGTACATGCATCAATTTCCCACAGTGAATGTAATTGTTATGTAGTGTAAACGTGTGCTAATAAAAGTAAAAACAAATGCTGTTATGACTGGGGATAAAGGTATAGACAGGGACTCTTCAGAATTCCCTCTTTCCTATCACTGAGATCATCATGGTGACTGAAGACAAAAGATCAGATTCTTCTAGTTTAGAAGATTTATATAATCTCTTGAAGCAACAAATTGAAAGAAGATAAAAATTCCTTTTGTACAGAGAGACTCATTCTTGGACTTTCGAGTGCAAGAGGAGAACTCGTCACTTTACTCTCAATAGGGACAGGAGAAGACCGTATTTTTCTCTGCATCCTCCCCCTCTGAGGGAGGAGACTGGGAAGGGGGTTGCTTAATTCTTAATTTGACTTTTGAGAGCAATTTCTATTGTTCACACAAACCAAGTGATCACACGTCACTAGAAATGCCCACTTACCCGGTGTGAGCGAGGCTTTGTGCTAGACAAAAGGAAGACAGCTCTACTTTTAACCACAGTCAGGTCTTTTGTGGGGCAGCCCCGAGTGACACGCATGATTGCAACCCACAAATAATACACCTCCTGTCGTCTGCATTTTGCCTATTCTTTTGGACATAGGCAGCTATACCTGAGCAGGTCAGTGTTAGTACCGTATTCCTAACTCTAGAAGCAGGTTTGCAGGTTTTCTTCACCTCTTCCTCTCCTTATATTTTCAGTTTAGCCAAAAATAGTGAGCAGTTTCTACTCGGATCACCGAAGCCCTCAAGATAGGGCACTGAACCTACTAAATGATGAATACATGCCATATGGAGCTAACGGCAAGTTCCGATGTAAATTATATCTGTATTGCTCTCTGCACTGCAGATAAGAAGTCCCTTGTGACATCTCTTTGTACTGAGCTGCGTGTATCTGAAAACAGCTACAAGCACTGAGAACAGTGAAACATTTTATTTTATAAAAAGACTAGGTATTGTCCAATTAATGATTAATGACTCGTTTTAGAGCATTACTTGATGTTACACACAATTTATTTCATTTGGAATCTCATATTTTAAACAAATGTTTGAAACCTTTGGCCAACCCTTAGCTGTATTAAGGTGCAGTGTACTGCGCAAGAATAGGAGCAAAATATTTCACTGCACTGACAATAATAAATATGCCACCACTGTTCTCGGCACTTCACAAAACTCTAGAAGACACATCCTATTAACCTCACTTCATGAAGAAACATTAACTAGTATGACTGGAACTACAAACCACCATTGTATGCCACCTCTTGTCTGCTAGCCCTTTGGACCTAAAGCAAACACACACCACTGCTATGTCTCTTCTCTTTATTCACTAGCAAAGGGCTTTAACTAAATACTCACCAAGACCACTTCCAGTTCTAAATGCTGTTTTTTTGTACTCCTTTTCTTCATAAAATGTACAGTTTTTTATTTAAGTGCTCCTTTTCCTTTCAAACCCTGAAGCAATCCTCCTATGGGAAGATAGAGAGGTGAACTTGCCTTGTTTCAAAGACTGGAAATAATCAGAAACAACTGCTTTGCCTTTGGCTCACCCCGCTGTTGGGCGATGTGCAGTCAGTCCTCTCAAAAGGCGGAAGGGATGCGAGGAAAAGCCCAGCAATGTCAGCAGAGGTCCTGAGTTACTCAGTTAATGCATGGGTGAATATGTGAATTAATGTGTGCATTTCCCCTCTGTGTGGAAATATAAGCTGCTTAGGAATTCCAGGTAGCCACACATTATTCACCTTATCTTCCGGGTATTCCTACTTAGATTCAACAAAAATGCATTTGTGACATGGGGTGTTAATTTTCCTGTGAGTTCCTTTAGTTCTTCTCTTTTAATTAAAAAAAATTGTAGGTTATTTTAGCAACCTACGTACCAAAGGCCAGCCATGTTCTGGACATGGTTTGTAGAGTTCCAGTACCAAGACACACAGTATTCCCTCGAGGAGTCCTCTACAGGCTCCTAGAATCTGCACAGATGAACTATGGAAAGACAAGGAGACAAGAATTAAGTGTGTCGGGGGCTGGAGATATAGCTCAGTGGAATAAGCGCTTGCCTAGCAAGCGCAGGGTCCTGAGTTCGATCCCCAGTACCGGAAAAAAAAAAAAAGAATTAAGTGTGTCCTTATAAAGTATGGGGCTGAATAGATTTGAGGAGAGATAGTGGGACTGAGTCAGTTCCAAAATAGTTATGGCTGAAGTTTCAAATGAAAGGAGCTGATAGATGGCTTCTTTGTCATAGTGAACAAGTACAGAGACTACTAAGTGTCTTCCCTTAGAAAGAACAGAGGGACTTTCACAGGCAAGTAGACTCTGGAAAAGATTACAGTTTTCTTTTTAATTGGAAAGTGACTCTCACAAAAGCAGTGAAGTGACAGAACCAGTATTGGATTTTTTAAAAAGAAATTCTCCTTTTGGGCTCTGATTGTTAACTTGAGAGAGCTTTCTGAAGAAAGTAATTTAATATTGGATTATAAATTAGACATTCCAGATAGCACAAGTGGTTAATCCTGTCTCCTCCCATACATATTAACCTTGTTAATTTAATCAACAGTTCTGTATGTGCTCTCCTCAGAAGAGACAAAACAGAGGAAATCCGCATCTACTGAGAATCTTCTGCGTTTCAGACACATTATTTTATTTTCTTCGTCACTTCACCTCCTACTTGAAGCCCATTAGTTTTTAGATCATTAATGGAGGCACAGATTTAAAAATTTGAAAATTTCAGGATCTGTAGTCATTTTTACCAAAAGGGGCTCTTAAAGGCCGTAAGACTCAAATCACTCAGCAACCCAGAGTTTGCAGCAACACAGAAACCTCAAGGCTTCTTTAACGAACTATTGAAATAAATAATAGCACGTGTAACCTCAGTAGAAAAAAAGTCAAGCATGATGGAAACAAAAAAAAAGAGGAGCAGGGCGTAGTGGCACAGGCCCATCATGCTTCGGGATGGTGGAGGTAGGAGGGCGGCAAGCTCAAGTTCCACTTGGGCAACTTAGAGAGACATTGTCATAAAATTTCAATAAGTAAATGAATAGGACTAGGGATGTAGCTCAGTGGTAGAGTAACTTGGCTTCGATCCCCAGTACCACACAAACAACAGCAACAAAGCAACAATAGGAAACTATTTCAGAGTCTGTCTGACATATATTTCTGCAATACAATCTTTGCTATTACTGAAATAATTTTTTTTACAGTTGTGTCTATTTTTACTAATGAGTCCAAAATTTCTGGGTATATTATGATTATAGCATTATCAAATCCTGGCTTTTTCCTCATTAAACCGCTTTACTGCATGTTAATTCCTTGTGCTTAGAGAGTGGTTTCAGTTCTTAATGTATAAATGATAAAGTATACGCAGAAAATATTTATAGCTATTACTAAAAAAAGTAAATGTTTTTAATTTTAGGAAGTAAATAAAGGATTCTTCTTTCACAGTTCATTGTTTAGCACAATTTTCATCAATGTTTTTACAATTCTTGATTTATAATAGAATTGTGATAAACTTGGTTTTCAATCACACTGCTATTACAGCAGGTGAACTTTGACATCTTTCAGGAATCTAGGAAATTCTGAAACAATTTTAAACCATTAAAACAGTCACCTACAGTATATCACTAGTAGATGGAGCCTTTGGTCTCTCTCTAGGGTAGCAGAAAAAAGTCTAGCTGGGGATGATGAAGTATATGTTTTTAAAACAATTCAAACTGAATAGCTTTATATAATTATAAGATTATGAGCAAATACTGACCAGTTATAAACCCACATAAGGCTGTAGTAACCAACAAGGAATGATTTTTAAACTTTGCCCTTTGTCGGGGGGATTCTCCCTTCTCCTCCTCCTCCTCCTCCTCCTTTTCCTTCTTCTCCAGGAGGAAGAATTCTTCCATTCTTCTTTGTACTGGGGATTAAACCTAGGCCTTTGCTACATCTTCAACTCTTCTTTGTTTTGTTTTGGGACAGAGTCTTACTACGTAGTTTAGGCTGATCTTGAACTCACTATATAGCCCATTCTGACCTCAAATTCATAAATATCCTCCTACCTCAGCCACCCAAGTGCTGGGATCACAGAGGTGTGCTGCCACACCCTGCCCTAATTCTTTTTTAAATATTGACTCTGGATCTTGCTAAATTGCTATATTACCCAGCCTGGGTTCGAACTTGGATTCTCCCACCTCAGCCTTCCAGAGTGTTGAGTTTGCAGGCATGTGGCACAACCTCAGATTCTAGGAGCTCTTCTTACTTCCTTTACTGTTAAAATTAACTATATAGGTTTAGTCGATGTTAGGAAATTGGGATAAACCAAATACAGGAGTTCCTCTGGAAACCGTTGCAGTAGAAGGAACCTGCCTTTTCCCTAGAAACCAATCCCATTCGAAACTCACAATGTTTGGAATTTCCTGGTTGATCTCCGCTAATAGGAAAATGCCAGGGAGAGGAGGCAGGTGCCCTGATAACAAGTATTCATATGGTCCTAGACGTTTGCCATTGTTGATAGACTTGATCAAATCAAGAGTCATTGTGTTTTCTTGGGTTGATTAATAAATTTCTTCCATGTAGATAAAAAGGCTTTCACAGAGTAAACTCTCCTTGAAGCCAATCTAAGGTACCTTTTTTTTTTTTACTTTTCATAAGCCTAGTGTTTTATCAGTTAGAATTAATTTTACATCTAACATTTGAAAAATCAAAATAACTATGGCTTATGTCAGTGATGGAAAACCTTTTAGAGTTTTCAGGTTAACACACAGCCCACTGTAGTGTGAATGTGGTAGATTTGCCACCACTGGCTCATGTGATCATTTCTGTTTCATACAAAAGAAGGGTAGTAAGATGAGCAGTTCGGGGTAAAGGTAATGGCTCTACAAATCTGTGAGGGACCCAGATTTCCTCCCGCTTGCTACTTTGCCAACGACATTCTCATTTTCTAATATAATTGCTGCACCTTTATCCAACACATCCATATCCACATCCAACACATCCAAAACATCCACATCCACATCCACATCCAACACATCCACATCCACATCCACATCCAACACATCCACATCCACATCCACATCCACATCCACATCCACATCCACATAGGATGGACTGACAGGGATGAGACACTCTCTCCCTTGGAGGAAATTTCCTGGAAGTTGCACACAAGATATAGACAAAATTTAGCCCCTTCTACCTGGAAAGGAGGCAGGTAGGTCTTTAGCTGAGCAGAAATGTCTCAGCTGGAAATTGGGGTTCTTGTTGCTAAAAAAGAAAAGGAGAGTTTTTATCAAGACAAACCCAGTAATATTTGCCCCTCAATTCCTCCAGACTTCCTTAACTCTCCATTTCACTGAAAATCTTCTAATCCAGGGCCTTAATTTTACAGATGAATAAACAGAAGGGTGTTAAACCTAAATGGCTGCTTCTAGACTGCAGGTTGTGGTTTAGGAAAAAAATAAAACCCAAGTCTCCAAACTCTAAGTAGAAGTAATATTTACATTTAAAACTTTTGTATTGGAATATTTTGCAGAACTTCCAGAATATTCTGTTGTCTCATACTGATTAAATGTGGCTGTGGCTATGAAAAAGTATGTTTGCTCAGTGATTTGTTTCTAATATTCTTTTACTTTTAACATAATAGCTTCACTGAGATATGAATGAAATACCAAGGATACCAGTCATTTAAAGTGTAATTAAGTAGTTTATAATATATTCACAGTTATTCCAATTTTTAGCCCTTCAAAAAGAAACTATACCCATTCCTAGTCATTCCCTAAAAGCCTCTTCCCCAAATGCCTGATAACATTAATCTATTTTTTGCCTCTGAATTTGTCTATCATGTATATTACACAGAGAGTCATATAATATGTTGTTTCCTATTATTGGTTTCTTAACATTTATCATATGTTTCAAGGTTCATCTGTGTTGTAGTAAGAATCAATACATCATTTTTATTGCTGAATAATATTCTATTTCTTGGATATACCATAGTTTGTTTATCCATTCATCAGCCAATGGACTTTGGAATTTGGATTTCTTTTTTTTTTAATTTTAAAATTAAAAGTACAAAAATATATTAACAAACAGACACAAAGTAGCATAAGAAATAGTACAATCAAAACTGATTTACAGACAAGGTGACATGGACTCAACAATGGTTGCTGCTTTACCTGTTGATATCTTCGAAGTGTATATTCATGAACACAGATACAGACATGCGAAATTGGTCAAACAATTAATCAACTCAACAACAGAAAAAAAAAAAGAAAGAAAGAAACTGGAAAGCATTAACAAAGAGGCACAAAGTAGTACAAGAACAGTAAGATCAGGATTGAATTATAGACAAAGCAACAGAAAACCAACAATAGTTGCTGCTTTGTATATTGATATCTTCAAAGTGTGTGCTCAGGATAACACATAGAGACGTACAAGATTGATCGAATAACCCGTCATCCACTATTCCTTAGCATTAAGTGATATAATACAATAGTAGAGCCATGTTAGCCCTCCTGCACATATGTATATACATACATACATACATACATTTTTGCCTCTTTCTTTTCTCCTTTTCCTCGCCCCATCTGTTCTTTGCTTTTGAATGGATTTCCTCCATGTCTCTTCGTTTATATTCCCACCCTCAGGTTCTTACACCAGTGACACAATACGTTGCCTGCTTATGTACCGCTGATTTATTTCACTTATGAGTACAGACACCAGTTTTAACCACTTGCCTACAAAGTCCCCCAAACCGTCTTTCTTTATAGCTGAATAATATTCCATTATATAAAAATGCCACAGTTTTTTAATCCAGTCTTCTGTGGATGGACACTTGGGTTGCTTCCCCATTTTAGCTATTACAAATTGCCCTGCTATAAACATGGGTGCACATATATCAGAGTGATATGATGTTTTCAGATCTGGGAAAATACGCAGAAGGGGAATAGCTGGTTTGAATGGAACCTCTAGACCTAGTTTGTTGAGAAATCTCCAAACTGCTCTCCATAGTGGTTGCACCAGGCTGCATTCCCACCAGCAGTGTAATAGAGTCCCTATTTCTCCACAGCCTCGCCAGCGTTTGTTATTGGATAATTTTTTCATACTGGCCAGTCTTACTGGGGTGACATGAAATCTCGATGTTGTTTTTATTTGCATTTCTTGAATGACTAAGGATGTGGAACATTTTCTCATATGTTTATTTGCCATTGGTATTTCTTTATCTGAGAAGTGTGTATTCATCTCAGATGCCCATTTCAGAATTGGGTCTTTGAATTTGGACAGGTACATGTTTCTTAATTCTTTGTATGTTCTAGATAGCAGTCCTTTGTCTGAGGGACAGCCAGCTAGGATTTTTTCCCAATTTGTGGGTTTTCTTTTTACTTTGCTGGTGATTTCTTTAGATGTACAAAAACTTTTCAGTAGGATGAGATCCCAATTATTGATTCTTTGAAGTGTTTCCCTTGCAGTTTCATTTTTGTTCATGAACTCCCTGCCTACTCCTATGTCTTCAAGATTTTTACCTACTTTCTCTTCCAATAGATTTAGAGTTTCTGTTTTAATGTTGAGGTCTGTGATCCATTTTGACCTGAGTTTGGTGCATGGTGATAGACTGGGGTCTATTTTCAGTTTTCGGCAAGAGGCAAGCCAGTTTTTCCAGCACCACTTATTAAACAGGCCTTGTTTTTTCCAGTGAGTTTGGTTGACTCCTTTGTCAAATATTAGGTAGCTGAGTGGGTTTTTTGTTGTGGTTGCATCTTCCAGTCTGTTCCATTGATCCTCAGGTCTGTTTTTTAGCCAGTACCAGGTTGATTTTATTACAGTAGCTTTGTAGTATAATTTCAGGTCAAGGATTGTGATTCCACCTGACTTGCCCTTATTGCCCAGGATTGCTTTTGCTATTCTGGGTCTCTTCTGGTTCCAGATGAATTTGAGGCATATTTTCTCTAAATCTGTGAGGTATGCTAATGGTAGTTTAATGGGAATTGCATTAAATCTGTACAGCAGTTTTGGTAGTATGGCCATTTTTACAATGTTAGTTCATCCTAACCATGAGCAGGGTATGTTTTTCCATTTATTGAAATCCTCTTCGATCTCCTTTTTCACAGTACTATAGTTTTCACTGAATAAATCTTTCACATTCTTTGTTAGATTGATTCCTAAGTATTTCAGTTTCTTGGTTGCTATTGTAAAAGGTATGGTTTCCTCAATTTCTCTCTCAGTCTGTTTGTTGTTCGTGTATAGGAATGCTATTGATTTTTGGGTGTTGACTTTGTATCCGGCTACGCTGCCGAATTTGTCAATTAATTCCAGTAGTTTTCTTGTGGAGTTTTTGGGGTCCTCCATGTATAGTATCATGTCATCTGCAAATAGTGATAGTTTGACTTCTTCCTTTCCTGTCCTTATTCCTTTTATTTCTCTCTCTTGTCTGATTGCTCTGGCTAATGCTTCCAGAACTATGTTGAATAGGAGCGGTGACAATGGACATCCTTGTCTTATTCCTGACTTTAAAGTGTAAGTTTTCAGTTTATGTCCATTTAGTATGATGTTGGCTGTTGGTTTATAATAGATGGCTTTGATAAGATTGAGGTAGAGACCATCTATCCCTATTTTTTCTAAGGTTTTTAACATGAATGCATGTTGGACTTTATCGAAAGACTTTTCTGCATCTATTGAGATGATCATGTGGTTTTTGTCTTTAACTGTATTAATATAGCGTATTACATTTATTGATTTGTGAATATTGAACCATCCCTGCATTCCTGGAATGAATCCTACCTGGTCATGGTGTATAATTTTCCTTATGATTCGCTGTAATCTATTTGCCAATATTTTGTTGAGTATCTTTGCATCTATGTTCATTAGAGAGATTGGCCTGTAGCTCTCTTTCTTGGTTGGGTCTCTCTCTGGTTTTGGTACCAGTATAATACTTGCCTCCAGAAATGTGTTGGGGAGAGTTGCTTCCTTTTCGATTTCATTGAAGAGTTTGAGGAGTGTTGGCATTATATCTTCTCTGAATGTTTTATAGAATTCTGCTGTGAATCCATCCGGGCCTGGGATTTTCTTTGTTGGTAAGGTTTTAATAACGTTTTCAATCTCATTAATTGATATTGGGTTGTTCAGGATTTTTACGTCTTCCTGATTCAGTTTTTGTAATTTGTACCTTTCTAGGAATCTGTCCATTTCTTCTGTATTTTCTATCCTATGGGAATACAGATTTTCAAAGTAGGTATTAATGATCTTTTTGATTTCTGTGGGATCTGTAGTGACTTCATCCTTTTCATTCCTTATTGCATGAATTTGAGATCTTTCCCTTCTTTTTTTGGTAAGGTTGGCTAGGGGTCTATCAGTTTTATTTATTCTTTCGAAGAACCAACTCTTTGATTCCCTAATTTTTTGAGAGTTTTCTTCATCTCAATTGCGTTAATTTCTGCCCTGAGTTTCATAATCTCCTCCCTTCTTTGGGCTCTTGGTTTGGCTTGTTGCTCTTTTCCTAAGAGTTTGAGGTGTATCATTAAGTTATTTATTTGCTCTCTTTCTGTTTTCTTTGTATATGAGTTCATTGCTATAAATTTCCCTCTGAGGACTGTTTTCATTGCATCCCACAGATTCCGGTAGGTTGTACTTGTGTTTTCATTTGTTTGTAGGTATTTTTTAATTTCTTCTTTAATTTCTTGTGTGACCCATTGGTTATTCAGGAGGTTGTTGTCTAATTTCCAAGTGTTTATGTGATTTTTGGAGTTCTCTTTGTCATTAATTTCCAATTTCATTGCACTGTGGTCTGATAATATGCATGGGATAATTTCAGTTCTTTTGCATTTATGTAGATATGCTCTATGGGCTAGAATGTGGTCTATTTTAGAGAAAGAACCATGTGCAGCTGAGAAAAATGTGTATTCTGATGTTGTGGGGTGGAACACTCTGTATACATCTAGTAAGTCCATCTGTTCACACTTTTGGTTCAGGTCTGTTATTTCTTTGCTGAGTTTCTGTCCAGTTGACCTGTCTCTTTGCGTCAGAGGGGTATTTAGGTCCCCTATTACAATAGTGTTATTATTTATTTGATTTTTCACGTCTGTTAAGATTTGACTTGTAAAGTTAGGTGCTCCATTGTTTGGTGCATAAATGTTTAGGATTGTTACCTCTTCCTCTTGCAGCTTTCCCCTAACTAGTATTTAGTGGCCTTCTTTATCTCTTTTGATTGTTTTTGGTTTGAAGTTTACATTGTTTGCAAACATAATAGCTACCCCTGCTTTTTTCTGGGGACCTGTTGCCTGGAGAATTGTTTTCCAACCTTTAACTTTCAACCTGTGGATTTCCTTTTGAGTAAAATGTGTTTCCTGTATACAGCATATCGTTGCATTGTGTTCCTTAATGCACTCTTCCAATCTTTTCCTTTTGACTTGTGAATTGAGGCCATTTACATTAATGGTTATAATGGTTATATGTTGGCTTATTCTAGTCATGTTATTTACTTGTTGTTTTCCTTCTTTTGCTGACTGTTTAATTACTTGTTCTGTTTAGGGAGTTATTTCTATCATTGTTCTTGGGATTGTGGTTTCCTTTTTCTCTGTCTAGAATATCTTTTAGTGCTTTTTCCAATGCTGGTTTGGCACTCATGAAGTTCTTCAGTTATTCTTTGTCGTGGAAATATTTTATTTCTCCATTGAATTTGAGGGACAGTTTTGCAGGATACATCAGTCTGGGTTGGAAGTTGTTTTGTCTCAGAATCTGTAATATCTTGCTCCAAGCTCTTCTTGATTTCATGGTTTCCATTGAGAAGTCTGCTGTGATTTTTATGGGCTTTCCTTTATAGGTGATCTGTTTCATTTCTCTGGCAGCTTTTAATATTGTGTTCTTTTGCTGGATATCTGGGATCTTGATTATTATATGCCTGTGTGTGTTTTTCTTTGGGTTATGGGTCGTCGGGGTTCTATACGCCTCAATTAACTGAACTTCAGTATCTTTTACCTTGTTTGGGAAATTTTCTGCTATTATTTCAGCAAATATTCTTTTTGTACCGTTTGTGTGGTCTCCTGCTGTTTCACTCACTCCTATTACTTGAATATTATTTCATTTTGCCTCATCTTGCAGCTGTTGGATTGATTTTTCTTGTGTCTTCGATGATTTTATGATATCCTTCCTTTCACGCTCATAAGCTGCCATGCTGTCTTCAAGGTCTGAAATTCTATCTTCGGTTTCATTTAAGCGGTTTTGCTAGCTTTCTGTGGAAGTTTTCAACTCCTGGCAATCTCTTTGGACCTGTTTCATTCTTGGTAATTCATTCCTAAATTGCTCTTGTAACGTTTCCATTTGTTTCCTATTTTCTTCTAATCTTTTATCTATTTCTTCTCTATGTGTATGGAACATTTCTTCCATTATAGTTTACAGTTCATGTTTTGTCTGAGAGATCATTGCAGGTATGTGGCTTATTTCTGCTTTAAGCTCTTTTATGGCCTGTTGGAGTTGTTTCATTTCGGATGCAATTGTTTCATAACTTGCAGGTATGTGGCTTCCTAGTTCCCCTGTATCCTCACATTCAGGACTTGTTCTGGGTGGGGTTGAGTTCTGAGACTGCCTTTTGTTCTTCTGTCTTCCCATTTTTGGGTATCAGATTCAAAATATTGAGCAATAAATTACCCAGGCAGTTCACCAGGCAAAGGTCTGCTGCAGAGGCTGCTCCAATGACTCCTTCTCTTCGGGAGAACGTCCCTTAAGCTTTCTACTGAGAGTTCCACTTAAAAGGCTGTTCAGATGCTGGTTTGTCGAGTGAGCTACTCCCTATGGTGAGACCTGGGTGGGGTGTGTAAGACCGCTGCCCCACCCTCCCAGGGTTCACTGCATGTATAGGGACGGATCTCCTCCCCCACTCAGTGATCCGGTCACAAGCGCAGATAGCTCACCAGTTTTCGGAGTCCCTGCAGGCAGGAAGTTTCCAAAGTGCCAGTTTTTTGCACTATGCTTGCGACCTGCCGCTCCCCGCCACTTCTGTTTCCTCGCGCTCTCTGGGTCTGGGGGAGGGAGCGGGATGCTCCACTCCTCTGTGCTCCTCGCGCTGCCTTGACCACAGACTGCAGGTCGCTGAGGGCCTTGGCTGTGTAGCCTGCCCGAGGCGTGCAAGATCCCAGACCTCCCCATGTTGCTGCTGCTAAAAAGCGGATTTCTGGCTGGAGTCACTGGCGAGCTGAGCAGGTTCGGAAGGTGGGAGGGATCGAGCTGGCTGTGCCCCCAGGGCGCTCGGACCCAGCCGAGCCACCTCCTGTGCGCCGTGCCGAGCATCTCTGGTGCCTAGCATTCGGGCTTTCCTGCATCTCGCCACGGCAGTTTGGGCCGCCCTACCGCTTCTCCCCCGGCAGCTCAGAGAAACACGTTCAGTTTGAACTTTCCAGCCGAGGTCCCGGCATTCGCACTCGCCAAGTCTGTCTCGAGCTGGTGGTGTCTATCAGGGAGGATCGCTCCTTTGCTGTTCACCTAGTCGCCATCTTTCCGGAAGTTGGAATTTGGATTTCTACTTTGGGGATTTTTGACATATGTGATATATATAGCATATATATAACATATGTAAGTACAACCTACCGGAACAATGCTGCTAAGAATACTCATGCACAAATTTTGTGTGGACATATGCTTTCATTTCCCCTGAGTATTTGCCTGAAGTGAAATTGCTGAGCCATGTAATAATTATGTTTACCATATTGAGCAGCTGCCAGACTATTTCCTAAATTGTTCCCTTTTATAATCCCACCAGTAATATATGAGCGTTCCAATTTTGCTGCACCCTCAGCAACACTTAGGTTTACTTATCTTTCATTTTAATGTACTTGAGGGGCTGGGGATATAGCTCAGTGGAATAAGCGCCTGCCTAGCAAGCGCAGGGTCCTGAGTTCGATCCCCAGTACCACAAAAAAAAATAAGAATAATGTACTTGAGTGTGTAAAAGGTAGTTTACATATCCATATTTCTCATAACAACATGATCATGAGCATCTTTTGTGCTTCTTGGTCATTTGTATATCTTTGACGAAATGTCTATAAAAATTCCTTTGCTAACTTTTAAATTGGATGATGTGTGTATTGGTGAAATATTTCGCTCTTCATATATTCTAAATACCTCTTATCAGATATATCATTTGTAAATATGTTTCACCAGATGCTGATCTTTTTTTCCCATTTTCTTGATGGTATCTTTAAAGTACAAAACTTTAAATTTTTTATGAAGTCCAGTTTATCTATGTTTTTCTTTTTCGTTCATGTTTTTCTCATCATATCTAAAAAAACCACTGCCAAGCCCAAGATCCTGTTTTCCTTTAAGAGTTTCTAGTTTTAGTTAACATTTAGGTTGATGACTCGTTTTCTGGTACTGTTTTAGATGGATATTTTTGTACTCTTTAATCATCAGAAATATTAAAGAAATAATTGCAAATCATAGGTGTCTCTCTCTTGAAAGGATTAAAGCAAACATGGCATTTGTACTGGAAGGGACTAATAGCCAGGCATGGTGTTGCAATGTAATCCTAGCACTCTGGGAGGCTGAGGCAGGAGGATCACAAGTAATAGTCTATCCTAGGCCACTCAGCAATTTAAGAAGACCCTGTCTCAACATAAAAAATAAAAATTAAGAAGCCTCGGAATATAGCCCACTGTGAAGGCTCTGACTCCCATCCAATCAGTACTGAGGAAAGAAGATTGAACCCTTGGCCTAGATTGCCACTGAAGGTCATTGAGTTTATAAACAACATTCTTTAGAAAAAGCAATGCATCTTTTAATGTTTTCAAAATTATGATTATTGCCTCCTTTAGATTGTGGTATAAACAATTACATTTGGAATTTATACATGTATTATCTTCCATGTTCCTAACAGTCATTCTTCTGCCTTCATGCTCATCCATGGCAGTTATGGTTACATACTTCCAATTTTTGGTCAATTAAAAAATGAAACCCAGACAAAAGTCATCAAAAATAGCTTCAACAGTGGGGAAAAAGAACTCTCTTAAGGCAGCAAAAACTGTACCATAATGGAAACAAAAATAGAGAAACTCTTATGGGCTCTTTTTTATATCACATACTTGTATATATGTATTAGGGACATAGTTCTTCAAATTACATAAGTAGAGCTGAAAGGTGTCTTAAGAGCTTATTTCTTCCAGCCTTCACCTCCAGGTAGCCAACAATCATGTTCCTATTTCCCATTTTACAGATGGGGCGAGTGAAATTTCTCTTTCTCTACTTTGTATCTTCACTTCTTGTGTTTGGGTTTCTTTTTCATGTGGGCTTACTCCAGGAGAGTCCCTAGTAGTAGAATATCCACCTTCATAGCTACCAATTGCAGAGGAAAGAAGTTGTCTTTCCTAGGAAGTCTACCAATAGCCACCAAATTCTATATATTATTGTGTCTGCTTGGCTTAACTTGGAATATGTGTGTATCTTATATATGACTTCATATATGTATGCATATATATGTTACATATATCACATATGTCATATGTATACATGTCTCATGTGTGTGTATGTGTGTGAGTGTGTGTGTGTGTGAGTGTGTGTGTGCCCTACCTATGCTCTTTTTTCCTCCGTCCAGAGAAGCCACATACATTCTTAGGGTGACAAAATTAGTAAATGGTGAAGGTGCAACAGTAGCCATTTTCTCAACTTTAGCTTCATTCTATGCTCTATGTGCTTTACCATTACTGGCTTGAGTCTTTAGAACTGCAAGAAAATAATGGATTTCTTATATATCTTTTAGCTTCATTATAGATTGTGTGTTAGATTTGCAGTGCTATAAAAAATACCTGATAGAATCAATTTATGCAGAGAAAAATTTTGAAGGTTTCGGTCTATAATCAGTTGGTCTTGTTGCTTTTGGACAAGGCAGCACATTTGGCAGGACTTCACGTCAGATCAAAACCCCTCAGAGAGGAATGGTGCTGCACAGGTCCTTTCAAGCGCACGTCCCCAATGACCTAAAAGCCTCCCCCTAGTCTTCCCTCCGAAAGGCTCCGTACCTTTGAATCCTGTCACACTAGGGACCCAGCCTTTAATGCTTGGACCCTGGGAGAACACAAAAGATCCAAACCATAGCAGACTGTTCTTTGACTAATTTATAAGACATCACACTTAACATAGGTTATATTGAAATCCTATATGTTTTTCTCTGAAGTAAGTTTGACTTTCTTGAGGGATTCAACTTTGGCTTATGTATTTCTTAAATTCAACACTTTCTTGCACGTAGTAGACACTTGATAAATATTTGATTATTTGAGCCATCTGATTTGACCCTGAAGCAGAGACCAGAATCTTCCATACAAAGTATGAATATAGAAAAGGAGCCCAACAGCCAGAGTTAGAGGGTGATAGGGAAGCTGCCTACCAGAACCATGACATTCCTGATCCTAACGGGACTCAGGGCCATAAAAAATGTCAATGGAAACTCATCCTCCTTTTAATTATGTAACATGTAGAAGATATTCCTAGGGGTAGAATGTTTTTTGAAAGAAGATGCTTCATTTAATCTCCAAACTGGAGAATGTCAATGGGCAGAATAGATCCAGAAATAGAACACATTAGATATGCAGGAATGGATTGATTTTAAGGAGAGTTTCCCTTTTTATCAATTAAGTATGATGCATAACCAGAAACTATAGATGAAAAAAGCTTTTAGAAAGTGAGAGAACATTTTAAAAAGCGCATAATGATGACTTAAACAATATTTTCAACTTAAAACTCTAATTATACAATTTTAATCATTATTTTTCTTGCTAAATTGTTTTTTTAAAAGAATTATTTATAATCTTTAAACCAATATAAATTTACTTGTATATTTCTTGAGCTTTTATGTATATATGTATATATTTATATAAATATATATTTTACATTTTAAAAATCATAGAACACATAAAAGATAAAAATCAACTTTTAATTATTTTACCTCGAATAATATCTAGGAAGAGAGCTAAAATTTCTGAGTAAAAAGCAGCGAAAGTAGGTTTTGTTTCTTAATTTTTTGATAATTATTTTAAGCAGTCAAAAGGCAGCCAAAGGAGATGAGTTTTTCTTTTCTTTCTTTTTTTTTTTTTTTGGTACTGGGGATCAAACTCAGGACCCTGCGCTTGCTAGGCAAGTGCTTATTCCACTGAGCTATATCCCCAGCCCCGAGATGAGTTTTTCTTGAAGTGATTTTTTTTTTTTTTTTTTTTTTTTTGGTATCTGGAATTGAACTCAGGACCTTGAGCTTGCCAGGCAGGCACTGTGCCGCTAAGTTAAAGCTCCAGCCCCATGAGTGTTTTTCTTAAAACCCTATTGTGTTTCTAGTAACCATTACATTCTCAAAAGTTGCATATGAGTCCCGGAGATGTGTTCATCAGATTGTTGGGCTGCATTTAATAGATTGTAGGTCATCTCTCTCAGACAAGGCAATTTCTTTTCCTTTTCCTTTTTCTTTTGTGATAGGGTCTCACTATATAACCCAGGCCATCTCTAAATGCTTGATCTTCGTACCTTAGCCTCCCAAATACTGGGTTGACAGGCCTGTGCCACCACACCTGGCTTAATTTAGATTTTTGTATGTGTTAATTTTGCATTTTTAGCTCTAGCAGTGTTGCCTTATAGACATTATTATAAAAGATGAGTCAATGTTTCTGATGTGCTTGGTGATAAAATAGTAATTTAAATACTACAATTTAAACAATAAATAAATAAACAGGACTCCAGTTCAAATATAGATATAATTCTATATGAGACTTTGCACAAGAAGCTACAAAGAAAGAAAAAAGAGAGACAAAGAAGAAAGAAAAGACAGAAAAAGGAGTATAATAATATAAATTTGCAAGTTGGATCTTACTGAATGGGTGATTTGTTAATTAAATCCCCCAGTGTATCATCATTAATACACTTTTTCAGTGAGAGTTTGTGTCATTGTTAAAGAATAGGCACCTTACTTCAGCTGAGATTTCTAAAGCAAACACTAACCAGTGGTTTTTAATTGATGAGGATTGTGAATTCCAGGACAGGGACATTTGTTTTTTCTGATGTACTGTGTTACTAATACCTAGCACAGTGCCTTGAGTATAATAATAATTAAATATTAGTTCATAAGGGAATGGACTTTTCATTGACAATTTCAAAGAAAATCAAAACCACAAGGCTCTTATTTAGAGTTACACTACCTGTAGCAAAATCAGACAAATTTCCCAGTTGTCTTCAAGCTTAAAAAATTAGCTGAGGCTGGGGATATGGCTCAGTGGCACAGTGCCTGTCTGGCAAGTGTGAGATCCTGAGTTTGATTCCCCACACACACACACACACACAAAAAAAAAAAAAAAAAAAAAAGCTGAAAGTAAGATTTAATTAAGGGAAAACAGAAAGAACTACTGGCAAAATTTTTTTATGAAATAAAATTCTTGGGTACCACAAAAGCTAAGCTGGGTGGCGAAGTACACAGCTGTAATCCCAGCCAACAAAATTCAGTATCTGAGACTCTGTCTCAAAAGAAAAAAGAAAACCTGGGGTTGTTGCAGTGCAAAGGCCCTGAGTTCAATTCTCAGGAGAGAGATGGGCAGAGAGAGAGACAGAGAAAGAGAGGAGAGGAGAGAGAGAAGATATATGATGTTAAACAACACTGCCATACGTGTAGTGCAATAATTTCATGTTGCAACAGAGGACACCTATGAGGGAAAATGACAAATTATGGTATTTATCACTGGCAACTGCTGAATTTTATTATTTTACAGACTATGATGCCAGCTGGAAAAGATGTGTTGTGAACAGAATAGCTTGTGAGTAGCTTGAGTAGCTGTGAACAAAGTAACTTTATGAACAGCTTGGAAGTGTGTATTAAGAATAAAAGAAGTGGGCTGGGGATACAGCTCAGTGGAATAAGAGCTTGCCTAGCAAGCGCAGGGTCCTGAGTTCGATCCCCAGTAACGCAAAAAAAAAAAAAAAAAAAAAAAAAAAAAAAAAAAAAAAAAAAAAAAAAAAAAAAAAGAATAAAAGAAGTTGAACAGCCAACAGTATGTTCCCTGTTCTTGTTCTCATTGTTCAAACAGTAAATATTTTAAAAATGACCACGTTATAGACTTTAAACATATGTATTTTAGCAGATGTTAAAGAAGAGGCACAAGTACAATAGTCTTTTACACTGAAGTGGGAAAAAGATGTTCGTATAAGTTTTTGGAATGAGAAATAGGGCTGGACCTGGGGGCGCACGCCTGTAATCCCAGCACTCGGGAGGCTGAGGCAGGAGGATCATCACAAGTTCGAGGCCAGCCTAGGTTACAAAGTTAATTCAAGACCAGCCTGAACTGCATAGCAAAACCCTGTCTCGAAAAGACAAAAAAAAAAAAAAAATAGAAAAGAAAAAAAAAAACGAAATTAGAAATAAGATACAGATAATGCCAGATAAATATTTCAAGGTATTTTTTCAGAAGATGTAGCTCAATATAATACTATGTTCGGTGTCTAAAATAGATTAAACTAAGTTCAGGGAAAAAAATATCATGTTTTTAATGTTCAATATGTCAGGGCTTCTTTTTTTTTTAATTTTAAAAACATAAAAGTACAAAAACATTGACAAACAGACACCAATTATCATAAAATATAGTACAATCACAACTAATCTATAGACAAGGTGATATGGTCTCAACAGTGGTTATTGCTTTATCCATTGATATCTTCGAATTGTAAATGTATGAACCCATATACAGACATGCAAATTTAGTCAGACAGTTAATCCTCTCAACACCAGAAAAAACACAAAAACCAAAAATCCAAAGACAAGAAACAAAACAGGCAAACAACAACAACAGCAACAACATCAACAACAACAAAAAACACCACTTGTTGCTGCTTTACATATTGATATCTTCGAAGTGTGTG
The DNA here is from genome assembly GCA_004027595.1 of Dinomys branickii. Classification (NCBI taxonomy): domain Eukaryota; kingdom Metazoa; phylum Chordata; class Mammalia; order Rodentia; family Dinomyidae; genus Dinomys; species Dinomys branickii. The sequence continues at coordinate 22,931 of PVLD010025610.1, forward strand.
TTCAGGATAACACATACAGACATGCAAGATTAATCTAATATCCTGTCATCGATTACTGCTTAGCATTAAGTGATATAATACAATAGTAGAACCATGTTAGCCCTCCTGCATATATGTATATTCATATATATTCCTATAAACATACATACATTTTTGTCTTTTTCTTTTCTCCTTTCCTTCATCCCATCTGTTCTTTGTTTTTGAACAGATTTCCTTCATGACCCTTAGTTTATATTCCCACCCTCGGGTTCTTACACCAGTGATACAATACGTTGCCTGCACATGTATCGCTGATTTATTTCACTTATGAGTATGGACTCTAGTTTTGTCCACTTGCCTACAAAGTCCCCCAAACTGTCTTTCTTTATAGCTGAATAATATTCCATTATATAAAAATGCCACAATTTTTTAATCCAGTCTTCTGTGGATGGGCACTTGGGTTGCTTCCACATTTTAGCTATTACAAATTGTGCTGCTATAAACATGGGTGCACATATATCAGAGTGATATGATGTTTTCA
>PVLD010025611.1:0-23472 GCA_004027595.1 Dinomys branickii
AGAGTTCATGAATAAAAATGAAACTGCAAGGGAAACACTTCAAAGAATCAATAACTGGGACCTCATCTTACTACAAAGTTTTTGCACATCTAAGGAAATCACCAGCAGAGTAAAAAGAAAACGCACAGATTGGGAAAAAATCCTAACTGGCTGTTCCTCGGACAAAGGCCTTCTATCTAGAACATACAAAGAATTAAAAAACATGAACCTGTCCAAATTCAAAAACCCAGTCCAGAAATGGACATCTGAGATGAATACACACTTCCCAGATAAAGAAATACAAAGGGCAAATAAATATATGAGAAAATGTTCTACATCTTTAGTCATTTGAGAAATGCAAATGAAAACAACATTGAGATTTCATCTCACCCCAGTAAGATTGGCCAGCATCAAGAAATCATCCAATAACAAATGCAGGTGAGGCTGTGGAGAAATAGGAACTCTTGCACTGCTAGTGGGAATGCAGACTGGTGAAACCACTGTGAAGATAGGTTTGGAGATTCCTCAGCAAACTAGGTCTAGAGATCCCATTCAACTCAGCTGTTCCCCGTCTGGGTATTTTCCCAGAAGATCTGAAAACGTCATATCACCGTGATATATGTGGACCCATGTTTATAGCAGCACAATTTGTAATAGCTAAATCGTGGAAGCAACCCAAATGTCCATCCACAGAAGACTAGATTAAAAACTGTGGCATTTTTACACAGCAGAATATCATTCAGCTATAAAGAAAGACAAACTAGAGGCTTTTATAGCCAAATGGTCACAATTAGAGACCATATTCATAAGTGAGGCAAATTACATGTGCATGTGCAAACAGCGTATTGTATCGTTAGTGTAGGAACCTGGAGGTTGGAATATAAATTGAGAGGTATGAAGGGAGACTGCTCAAAAGTAGAAAGCAATCGGGATGAAAGGAAGGAGAAAAGGAAGAGGGGGATAGCTGTGTAGGTATGTATGTATGTGCAGGATGGCTGACATGGTTGTACTATTGTCTCTTGTTGATTTGATGTAAGGAACAATAGATGATTAGTTGTTTGATCAATTTTTTATGTCTATCTGTATTGTCCTGAGCATACACTTTGAAGTTATCAATGTGTAACACAAAAACCATTGGTGATCCCCTGCCACCTTATCGGTAGTTCAGTTTTTGTACTGTTCTTGTGCTACTGTGTGTCTGTTTGGTAGTGTTTTTGTTCTTTTAATTTTAAAATAAAAAAAGAAAAAATATCACTGCTGTATTAAAAAGGATATGACTTAGGAATAGCCCAAAGAGATATGTAGGGAAAGGCACGAATTTGCAGAGAATTAAGCTTCTATACCCACTCTAGACACACCGCCCCTCGCATCTGGGTGTGCCCACCGACCTGAAACTTACCACTTCAGAGGCTCCTATGGGCATTCCATTATGTAGATACACATGGTTATATCACTGGCCATTGGTGATCAACTCAGCGTTTGGCCCTTCTCATATCCCTGGAGGTGGGGCTGGGGTTGGGGTTGGAAACTCCCAACTCTCTAAATCAATAAAGGTTTGCCTTTCTGGTGACCAGCCCCTAACCTGAAACTACCCAAGGACCCCCATCACCAGCCATCCAGCATAAACTCAAGAAAGGTATAAGGGGGCTTGTTATGAACACCAAATCATACTCTATCACTAGGAAATTTCAAGAGTTTTAGGAACTTTGTGTCAACAACTTAGAAAAAGGTCAGTGTATTTCCCATTATATCACACATGTGGTCAGAATGCTTATCTTGATGAGATAGATAAAAATAATAGTTTATTTTCATTTTAGTACTGAGGATGAACCCAGACACTAACACATGCTGGGCAAGCACTGTACCACTGAGCTACATTTCCAGCCTTTTAAATTTTATTTTGTGACAGGATCTTGCTAATTTACCTAGGATGGGCTCAAACTTGCTACTCTCCTGCCTCAGTCTCCAAATAAGTGTGGACTGCAATCATGCACTACTATGCCTGGTATCACTATTTAAAAAAAAAAAAACAAGATGTATTTATATACCATGGTTAATACTGTGGGATTATTGCACTAACATACTAATGTCGCTAAGATTTTTGTTCAATAATATTTCATACAAATAATATTTTCCAAATTCCCTTTAAAAATAATTTGTCTGTCTTCAAAGCAAATGTAGAATATTTATTCCTTGTGTATCAGTGCTATGGTTTGGATCTGGGATATTCCCTATAAGCCCATTATTAAAGGCTTGGTCACCAGGATAGTACTACTGGGAGTGGTGGATCTTTTGGGAGATGAGGCTGAAGGGAAGGTCCTTATATCCCTGACAGAGGATTGTGGGGTCCAGTCCCTTCCTCTTAATTTTTGATACCTGATAAGTGGTGTAAGTGACTTTAGTTGACCACATATCCCCACCACAATGTGCTACTACTTTACCACAGAGCCAAAACAAAGGGGTGAACTGATTATGGACTAAACCTACAAAACTGTGAGCTACAATAAACCTTGGTTATTTCAAGTATTTTGTTATACTGATGGGAAGCTGACTAACACAATCAAGAATCACTAGTTTTATTGGATAGTGCTTAGGTATACAGCTACTCTATTAAATATGGTCTTTTAAATGTATACGTAGTATGGTTCCACTCCTTACAGCTAGTGGAAATCTGATATATAGACTGAATTGCCTTACCTCCACCATATTGGTTTTGATGTACACTATAAGTTGAACTGAATTTACAAAGAAAGTATTGTATTCCTACATTCAGTATCTGTGAATGTGACTTTATTTGCAAATGGTGTTTGCTGATGAGGTCAAGTGATGATGAGGTCATGAGGTGGACCCTCGTGAAATTTGACTGGCATCTTATACAATGGGGAGATTGGACCCAGAGCACACATAAATGAGAAGAAAGACATACATAAGGGGGGGTTCCATGTGGAGACTGGAGTTTTGCTACCACAGCTAAGGGACAGCTAAGGGACTACTGGCAGCTAGGAGAGAGGCCTAAAGAGGCTCTGCCAAGGGCTTTTAGAGGAGGTACGAGACTGCCAACAGTTTGACCTCAGACTTTCTTTACTGTTGTTTAAGCCTGTATTAATCACAGTCCTTTTGTAGGGACAAAATACTGGACACCACAGTATTTATTTGGTTCATGGCTTTAGAGGACTCAGTCCATGATAATATGGCTACAATGAAAAAACTGCTTAGCAGAAAGACCTGATGGAGAATAGCTGCTCAACCCATGGCAGCCAGGAAGGAAAAAGACAGGAAGGGCCTGGGGACTGAACTATACCATTCCTGGTCATGCCCCTTCTCCCACCAGTCCCTATGTCCGATAGCATATGCAACTATGAACCCATTAGTGTGTTAATGCAATGATAAGTATGGTACACCCATGATGCAGTTACCTTCCCAGACCCTACTTCTGAACACATGAGACCCTGAGGGAATGTTTTAGATCTAAACCATAACAAAACTATTCCACTTTGTTACTTGGTCGTGGCATCCCTAGGGAAATAATACCAAACAATAAATTAACACAGGACTAAAGTGCCCTTTCAAATTCTACTCATTATAAAACTATTTTAACAAAAAAAAATAACATAGTGTTATCTCAATACACACACAAACACACATGCACACACACACATGCACACACACACATGCACACACACACACACACACATGCACACACCCTTACTTTGAATTAAAGGAAGAGGGCTGTGATTCTTTCACCTGTAAAAAGGTATGAGGGATGGTCCATTAACTGCCTTCTAGACATGGGTGACCTTGCTCCCTACAGATGATCATAGGCTATTCCTGGACTGGATCTTTGCTAATGGGTCTCATTAGAGGCAAATCTAGAGCATCCAGAAAGAAATAGAGCAAAAGCTTGCAGTCCTGTAGAGGAAGCATAAGTCTCCACACTCAGCAAACCTTGACTTACTCTTTCAAGATGTAATTCATGCATATGCCAGCATGGGAACTCTCCCCTACAGTTTAAAGAACTTATAGATATGCAAATGAGATTTTCCTAGTGCTGTGATAATATGATGTGGCGGATCTGCCTCTCAAGTACTTAGTCATGCAATGTGAGGTAATGAGATATTAAGGCCAAACATGGATGTAGGTTATAATTCTATCATAATTCAGAAGGTCCCTAAGTAACCAGATGATTACATAATGTCTGCTCTCTCATCATCCCATAAAGTGGCATGCTCAGGCTGCATGCAGCTTTTCTCTGATTTTATTGGGATTTGGGTGGGCGGGCATATATGATGTCCATCGGTATGTATGATGGATTACTGGGCTATTGTAGACATGAGAATAGCCTTGCAGAGTAGGTATAGAAATACCGTGCAGTGGTCTGGAAGTTGTGTGCCAATGCTAATCCCAACTGGGAACCTCTGGGAGGTTGAGGCATTGAACAGAAAGAAACAAAAAGAAGCTCAGGGGAAGCCCAGAAAACAAAGCTATTGGTTCTTCTCCGCAGGGAATTGACAGAAAAGACAATGTAAATGGCCAGGACATATATGAAAAGTAGATACCTAACTTAACTAGTAATCAGAAAAATGCAAAATAAAATGAAATCCTCTTTTTGTAGTCAGGGCCTGCAAGGGAAATAATTTAATATGGAACACATCATTTATAGGATTATTTCATAATAGTCACCCAAAGAGTCAAGTACCAAAGAGTGCAAGAAATCTGTTTACACACTAAAGACCCCCAAAATCCAGCTGAGGGCCTGGATCCCATGGCAATGTCCTTCATTAGTCCAGCTGAAGACCTAGAGCCCACGACAATGCCCCTCATGACTCCAACTGTAGGACAAGAGTCCATGATAATATCTTATGCAAATCTGTCTAACAGATCTATACTAGGAAGCTCCAAAAGTTAGCAGAGGAAGCTAGAAAGTTTGTGTCAGTGGGATGAAGGATCTGTGTTGGTAGGCTCAGGAATCTGCACTGGAGCCAGGAAGTGACACTCAAAGTATGAACCAGAGCTCTGCTAAAGTGTACCACAGCCATCCTCAGCAACAGCAGGGTCCTGAACTTCTCTGATGTTAAGAATAGCTGAGTTTATATCAGGGAAGCCAGCATGACTAGATTCTTCAGGAGATTCAACAGGATACCTTCCAGAGCCAGGAAGCAATGCTCAAAGTAAGAACCAGAGCTTCCCCAAAGTAAGCTTCAGCCATTCCCAGCATCAACGAAGTCCTGAGCTCTTCTGATGATGACAATAGCCGAGTTTATATCAGGAGAGTCGGCATGACAAGCTCCTCCAGGAGAACCAACAGCCCCCTTCTTCCTCACCAGTTCTTCTTTTTATGCTGTTGGAAACAATCCTCAGGTGGGCCCTCCATATCCAGCACTATGCTGATTCAGTTCATCTGGGTGTTACAAGTTGACCACCAGTGGTTAATCCACCATACTCATTTTTGAACTAGTAAGCATTTTAAGAGGAATAGGTACTCCCAATTATGGTGGTGGGGATATGCTATACACTACTTGGGAAAGTGATTAAGCAGAATCTACTAAAAATTTTTGTGCATGCTCAATGTCCTAGTTTTCTAATTCCCTATGTACTCAACGAATGAGGGAAGCTGTGATGTTTATTCCAGTTCCTCAATTGTCTATCGCCACAAACTAAGCCTCAATATTTAGTAGCTTAGAACAACAATTCATAATTATCACTCACAAGTCTATGCATTTACTGGGTCTCATTCTTTTGCTTTAGCATAGTATGGAGTCTTACTTTATAGACTCAACTGGGTGGAAATAGCCCCAGGCCTCCTTCACTCCATGTCTGGAACCTTGATCCCTCCCCAAATGGCTTCTGTCTCCAGGAAGTGTGGAAATCTCCTTCTGCATTGGAAGGGGCTTGGACTTTGACACAGTACTGTCTTCCAAGATCACATGTCACCATATTCCTTGTGGTCTGTTGGTTTAAATGAGTCACAGCACTCACCCAGATTCAGTTTGGGAGAACAATGAAAGACTAGAAAGCCAGGAGTACACTTTACTGAGGCCATCTTTGAAGATGAGGTACTGCTTACAGTATAGTCAGCTGTCTATATCCACAGTTTCTCTATACGCGGTTTCAACCAAAAGTAGATTGGGAATATTTTGGGGGTAAAATGCATCTGTACTGATGAGGTAGAGACCTTTCTTGTTATGTTTCCTGAACAATACAGTATAACAATTATTCACATAGCTTATATATTCTAATGATATTATATATACTCCAGAGATGATTCAAAGGATAAGGAAGGATGAGCATAAGTTATATGCAAATATTGTACGACTTTATGTAAAGGACTTGAACACCCATGGGTTTTGGTGTCTCTGAGGGATTCTGGGACCCATCCCTCAGATACTGAGGGATAGCCATATTGGTCTTTATAGCAAAAAATTAAAAATTAATAGGATAATTCTAGATTCACACACACACACACACACACACACACACGCCTAATATATAGAGTAGAGTGAGATAGACCTACTGTACTAACAGATAGACTTTTAAGACATAAATGAAAAAAGCAAAGGACAGAGCAATAGAAGCATGGTAAATTTTTTGCAAGAAAATAGTAATAAAACTAATCTCATTCTGAGTCTGTACTATATAGTTGCATAGAATAAGAATTTGAAGGATGCAATACTAACAGTGCCTGATTACGGGGAAGATGAAATGAGATTAGAGTAAAATATCAAGGACAAGTAGTTTCCAAAATTTCAAAGTTTTTTTTCCTTATTTTTATTACAACCATGACTACTCTCAATTTACAGAAGGCTGAGCCAATTTTTTTGTTGTTGAATTTTCTTTGCTAGTATCCTATAGAGGATTTTCCCATTTTGTTCATTAGCAAGATTGGTCAGTAGTTCTCTTTTTGGTTATATCTTTCTCTGGTTTTGGTATCAGGATAATATTTGCCTCCAGGAAAACATTAGGAAGTATTGCTTCCCTTTCAATTTCCTTAAAGAGTTTGAAGAGTATTGACATTAGATCTTCACTAAAGGTCTTGTAGAATTCAAAAGTGAATCCACGAAGACCTGGGCTTCTCTTTGTTGGTAAGTTTTAAATTACATTTTCAAACTCATTAACTGATATTGGCGTATTGAGAATTTTTATATCTTCTTGATTCAGCTTTGGTAATTCATATGTTAGGAGGAAACTTTAAAAGGAAGGATGATAGCAATCATAAATATATATACACGAAATATAGGAGCACCCAGCTATATAAGACAATTATTAATAGACTTGAAAAATCAAGTAAGAAATAACACAATTGTAATGGGAGACTTCTATACCCCACTGTCACAAAGTGATAGATCAACTACACAAAAAATAAGCAAAAAAATAACAGAACTGAACCAAACATATGAATAGACCTAGTATAAGATTTCAAATTGTTTCATCCAGCATCATCAGAAAACACATTCTTCTCAGCTTCACATGGAACATTCTCTAAAATAAATAAAATATTAGACCAAAGAACATGCTTAACTAAAGGCAAAGGAATTGAAATTATCTCATGCATAATATCTGACCATAGTGCAATGAAATTAGAAATTAATGGCAAAAGAAACTGCAAAACATCCATAAGCACATGGAAACTAAATATAGCCATCCTAAACAACCAATGAGTCACAGATGAAATAAAGGAAGAAATTAATAACTACAACTAAATGAAAATACAGACAAAACATACCAGAAGCTATGGGATGCAATTAAAGCAGCTCTAAGAGGGAAATTTATAAACAGTGAATTCTCACATCAGGAAAACAGAATGAGCACAAATAAATAATATAATGTTACATCTCAAGCTTCAAGAAAAAGAGCAAGACAAACTGAAAGCCCATAGAAGGAAGGAAATTATAAAGATCAGAGCAGAAATTAACAGAATGGAAACCAAGAAAACAATACAAAGAATAAATGAATTGAAGAGTTGGTTCTCTGAAAAAATAAACAAAATTGATAAACCCTTAGCCAACCTGTAAGGGATGGCAACTTTCAGCATATCATTTTAAGATAGAATAATTCTAGTCCTAGTGCAAGCCTCAAAATGTATCTTGAGAAACATCCCAGAGGGGTTGTAAAGAGTTAACTTTGCAGTCCTGACTGCCCTGGAATGCTTCTCCAAAGTCAAACCTTGCCTGAGTTGTTTCACCCCTCCCCTGGCCCTAGATAAACATTGTAACCATGAAGGAGACATATAGAACAGAGTACAGAAAGTATATATCATTGTGGCCAGGGCCTCACCCAGTCACGTGGCACAAGGAAAACAACTGTGGCCAGTCCTAAAACATTCCAATCTATTACCATGGAAACCAAAAATGTATATAAGGTAAGAACAAAGGCCACATTCCTGATTGGCAAATTGGGGATGGGAAGGCAACTGATCCATATTATTTTAAAATAATAAAACTCCATTTGTTCTAAATGAGTTCTTTGATTTCCTGGGGAATTCAGCCCAATTTTGCCATAACAAACCTTATCAAAAAAAGAAAAGACTCAAATTCATGCACTGAGGGTTGATAAGGGTGAAGTCCCTACAGATCATTTGGAAATTCAGAAGATCATCAATGCCTGCTTCAAAATCTTTACTCTCACAGGGTGGAAACACAGAGGAAATGGACAGATTCCTAGATACAAATGAATTACCAAAGCTGAATCAAGAAGATATAAAAATTCTTAATAAGCCAATATCAGTTAATGAGATTAAAAATGTAATTAAAAACTTAGCAACAAAGAGAAGCCCAGGTCTTCATGGATTCACTTTTGAATTCTACAGACCTTTAGTGAAGATCTAATGTCAATACTCTTCAAACTCTTTAAGGAAATTGAAATGGAAGCAATACTTCCTAATGTTTTCCTGGAGGCAAATATTGTCCTGATACCAAAACCAGAGAAAGATATAACCAAAAAGAGAACTACTGACCAATCTTGCTAATGAAAAAAATGGGAAAATCCTCTATAGGATACTAGAAAACAAAATTCAACAAATCATCAAGAAAATTATGCACCATGACCAAGTGGGTTTTATGTCAGGAATACAGAAATGGTTCAGCCTACACAAATCAATAAATGTAATACACTATTACCAACAGAACCAGAGACAAAAATCACATGATCTTCTCAATAGATGCCGAAAAAGCTTTTGATAAAGTCCAACACTCATCCATGATAAAAACCCTACAGAAAATTGGAAGAAATTATCTTTATCTCAGTATGATAAAGCAATCTATGACAAACCAACAGCCAACATCATACTAAATGGACAAAAACTGAAAGCTTTCACTCTGAAATCCAGAACAAGACTAGGATGTCCACTATCATCACTCTTTTTCAACATAGTTCTGGAAACATTACCCAGAGCAATTAGACAAGAGGGAGAAATAAAAGGAATAAGGATAGGAAAGAAAGAAGTGAAAACAGCATTATTTGCAGATGAATGATACTCTACCTAGAAGACCACAAAAACAATACCAAAAGGCTCCTGGAGTTAACCAACTTCAGTTGAGTGGTTGATTACAAAGTCAATACTCAAAAATCACTAGTATTCTCATGAACAAACAACAAACTTGTTGAGAGAGAAATTAAGGAAACCTCACCCTTCACAACAGCATCCAAAAAAATTAAATACTTGGGAAGCAGTCTAACGAAAGAAGTAAAATATTTATATATTAAAAATTACAGTACTCTGAAAAAGCAGATTGAAGAAGATATCAGAAAATGAAAAAATATTCCTTGCTCATGGATAGAAAGAACTAACAGTGAAAATAGCTATACTTCTAAAATTGTTAAAAAGATTTAATGCAACCCTGACCCAAATACCATTAATATACCTTGCAGAACTAGAGAAAATACTCCTAAAATTCATCTCGAACCAGAAGAGACCTAAAATACCAAAGGCAATCCTGTGCAGCAAAGATAAGTTAGGAAGCATCACAATTCCTGACTTGAAATTATACTACAAAGCTACTATATTAAAAGCAGCATGATACTGGTAAAAAATAAACCTGAAGACCAGTGGAACAGAATAGAAAACATCGACACAACTACAAACACACTCAGCTACCTTATCTTTGACAAAGGGGCCAAACATGTTCTCTGAACAAAGATAGCCTCTTTAATAAATGGTGCTGGAAAAACTGGCTCTCTATATGCTAATGACTAAAATTAGACCCATCTCTATCACCATGTACTAAACCAAAGTCAAAATTGGTCAAAGTTCTAAATAAAACAGAAACACTAAATCTACTGGAAGAGAAAGTAGGTCAAGATATTGAAAGTAGGGGCAGGCACAATTTTCATGGACAAAACCCAAACTGCATGGGAAACACTTCAAAGAATCAACAACTGGGATCTCATCCTATTAAAAAGCCTTGTACCTCAAAAGAAATCACCAATAGAGTGAAAAGACAACCCACAGAGTGAGTAACATTTTAGTTAACTGTCCCTCAGACAAAAGAATTACATCTAGAACATATAAAGAATTAAAAAAATTCAGTACCCCTAAATTCAAAGACCCAATCCAAAAATGGACATATGAGGTGAATACACACTTCTAAAATGAAAGTATACAAATAGTAAATAAACATGAAAAAATACTCAACACCATTGGTTATTTGACAGATGCAAATTAAAACAACATTGGGATTTCATCTCATCCCAGTAAGAATGGCTATCATCAAGAAATCAACCAACAAGTGCTGGAAGGGCTGTTGGGAAAAATGAACCCTTCTTTCCACTGTTGGTGGCAATGTATACTGGTGTAGCCACTTTGGAAATTAATGTGGAGATTTCACAAAAATTAGGATTAGAAGTCCCATTTAACCCAGCCATTCTTCTTCTGGGTATTTTCCCACAAGAATTAAAACCATTACACCACAGCAATGTATGTGCACCCATGTTTATAGCAGCACAATTTGTCATAGCTAAATCTTGCAAACAACCCAAATGCCCATCAACTGAGGAGTGGATAAGAAAAATGTGGTACTTTTACACAATGGAGTATTATCCAACTATAAAGAAAGATAAACTTGAGGTTTTTATAGGTAAATTAATGGAATTCCTGTCCATACTTATAAGTGAAATAAATCAAACCTGCATGTGTAAAGATCATATTATCTCCCTAGTGTAAGATCTTGAAAGAGTAAATAAAACTAAAAGGAACAATAGATATTGTGAAAGGGAAAGAAACTGCTCAATAGGAAAGAAAAACTGGGTGAGGGGAAGGAAGAAAGAAAGAAAGAGAAAAGAGAAAGAAAGAGTAATATATATTTATATAAAAGATATATATCTTACTCTTTATATATGTATAAAACAAGGTACCTAAGATAATTGTACAACTAATTTCTATAGGTTTATTGATAGGAACAGTTAATGTTTAATTGTTTGATCAATCTTGCATACCTATATCTGGTAATCTGAGCAACTACTTTCAAGATAACAATAAATAATACAACAACCATTGTTCATTTCCTATCAGTTGTTTCAAAATTCTGTATTGTTTTTATAGTTTTGTATTGTTTTGTTTTTGTTATTTTGTTTTTTGTTCTTTTCTCTTTAAAATAATAAAAACATTACATCGTCATCTCGTCATATCTTTTTTTGGTGTCTGGAATTGAATCCATGACCTTGCGCTTGCCAGGCAGGTGCTTGTGCCGCTGAGCTGTATTCCTGGCTGTTACGTTGTCATCTCCATAGGTGGAGAAAAAGCATTTGACAAAACGGGACACCCACCCATAGTAAAAATTATCCTGTAGAAATTAAATATAAAAGATATTTATCTCAACCTATGAAAAACTATCTGCAACAAACCAATGACAAACATCATATTAAATGGACAGAATTAAAACCTTTCCCTTTAGAATCAAGAACAAGACAAGAATATCTGTTATCACTACCCTGGTTCACTATAGTTCTCTAAACATTAGCCAGAGCAATTAGACAAGAAATGAAAAGGATGTATGCATGAAAAGAAATTAAATCATTATTACTTGCAGATGATGTGATCCTCTACGTAAAGATCCAAACTTTCATCATAAGACTCCTACAATTAAAAACCAAATTCAATAGCATATCAAGATGCAATGTCAACAGTCAAAATTCAATAGCAGGCCAGGTGTGGTAGTGCACACCACTGATCCCAGCACTTGGGAGGCTGAGGCAGGGGAACTATGTGTTTGAGGCCAGCTTGGGATACAAAGTGAGCTCATGGCCAGCCAGGACTACATAGTGAGACCTTGTCTCAAAAAGACCAAAAAAAAAAAAAAAAAAAAAAAAAAAAAAAAAAAAAAAAAAAAAAAAAAAAAAAAAAAAAAAAAAAAAAAAAAAAAAAAAAAAAAAGCAATGCTGTACTAAATAATAATAAACCTCTCAGAGTAAATTAGGGAAATATCTTTCACAATAGTATCAAGGTAAGTGAAATATTTAGGAATGTAACTAAAGAAGTGAAAGACCTTTACAATGAAAACTACAGTACTAGGAAAAAAAGAGCCTGTAGAGGACAGTCAAATGGAAAGATATCTCTTGTTTGAAGACAGGCAGAACCTGTATAGCCCAAATGGCCATACTTCCAAAATTGTTGTACAGACTTAATGCAGTGCAATCAAAATACTAGCAGCATCCTCACAAAACTAGAGAAAGCAATGCTAAATTCATATTTATGCAGAAAGATGCACAATAGTTAATGCAATTCTAGGAAACAGGGCAAGGCAGAAGCACTACAATCTCATACTTCAAGTTACACTACAAAGGTACCATGATTAAAAACAGCATGGTGTGGGCAAAATAATAAAAAGACTCACGGATCACTGAAACAGAATAGAAGATGCAAAAAAATTTTAGGCACAGTCAACTACTTTGTCTTTGACAAAGAGACCAAATATTTTTGCTAGAAGAATGACAGCCTCTAACAAATGCTGGGAAAATTGTCCGTCCACATGCAAAAATTTGAACCTGGACTTATATCTCTTACCAGGCATTAAACTAAAATTGAAATAGATCAAAGATCTAAATATTAAAACAGAAACATTTAAATTTCTGGAAGACAAAGTAGGTAAAATTCTTAAAGATATAGGCATATTCAAAGACCTTATAAACAGAACCCTAGCACACAAGAAAGAATACTAACAATTAACAGTGTAAACATATCAAATAAAAAGAATTTATACTCAGTAAACAAAATAACCACCGGGGTGAAAAGACAACCCATAGAATGGAAAAAAAATCTTTGCCAGCTATTTCTTAAAGGACTGGTATCTAGAATATATAAAATAAAAGATCCAAATATAAAATAAGTAAGGGAAATGAATAGAGACTTCTCCACGGAAGAAGTAAAAATGGACAATAAAACCATGAAAAAAATGTTAAACATCACTAGCTTGTTACTTCGTGTTTACTAGAGTCAGCTATAAAAGAATGCAGAATGTCTGCCTGCGTGCTGGAGACTTGTTCGGACCTGACCGGGAGAGGACAAGACTTCCCCATGGCAATGGGTATAACTCCTTGTAAGAAGAAGAGTAATGGGCAGACTTGTGGGAAAACAACATGTAAAGGCAGTGGTCCTGAATGGGTCACTATGTACCTCAGCAACCACTGTAACAGAAGCAGGAACTTTGGGGTTGAATCTGGGGCAAGGGTCTGGCAGCCCGCCTGACAAACCTTTTCTTAAGTGCTTTGCTCAATAAATGAAACCACTGGTTACCTTCACCAGTCCTCCTGATCCCTCCTTTCTTTGGTTCATTCCCTCTCCTCTCTCCCTCTTCCCAAGGCCGGAGCCGAACTCCGGCAGTTGGAGCCCAATGTGGGGCTCAATGTGGGATATGCACGAATCAACAGGGACCTGAGGCATAGGCGTACAGGAGACAGGAAACCCCTTTGGAAGAGGCCTCTACAGTACATGTGAGTAGAAAGGGGGCATTTCTCAACGGTAGTAAAATGGGGCATAATCAGTCCAAAGAGCAGAGACTCTTCCTGGACATCGTCAGGACTCTCTTGAAGTCCCGGGAAACTGCTGTCACTTCCCCGCAAAATTCTCACTTTATCTTTTCATGCTGAGTGTTGCCCTGGTTTTCTGCAGGTGATGCACCGGATATCGGAACTTGGGACAAACTGGGGAAAGCTCTGAAGGAGCACATCGTCTGGAAAAGGTTTCGGTGGATGCCTTCACTTTGTGGAGTGCAGTTCGGGGAACACTTTACGGGAATGAGGAGGGTAATCTCTCCTCTTTTCGCCCCTGTGGTGTGCCCTCTGAAGCAAGTCCAGACGGGAGGCCACCATCTCCCTCTCATGAGCCGTCTGCACCATTGTTACAACGACGGTCTCCTGAGAATGACTCGGGTTCTTAATTTGAGGAAGAGCTTCCTCCGGGAGAGGCAGTTGGAAGAGGAAGGTGCCCGATATGATCCTTCTCATGGTGAAGGGCTCTTCCCTGTTTTACAAAAGTAGCATGGGTGCTCACACGAGCCCATCCTTGACCCTTCTGCCTTTCTTGATTTATATCAAGTATTGCAAATCCTGCAGCACCTGTGTGGACCTAAGGCTGCAGCTCATAGACGGAAGTGCAGAGGTGAATTGGAGTAGCTCTTGCGCTTCTTAAAGGGGACAGGGGAACCTTCTGACCCTCCTGCTACCCTTGAGCCTGATTAGGTTCTGGCTGTCTCGCCCGCAGCACCTCAGCTAGCACAGGCTGAGGCACCTGATCTGCCAGAGGCATCCCCATTTTCTGTTCTGCTACCTTTGAACAAACAAAGTGCCTTTCAGGTAACAGCGCCAAGAAAGGATTTTCCTTCTTTCTTGCCCCCTGTGCAATTTTCTGCCTTTGAATTGGCTCTTCTAGAGGCCAGAAAAAATGCAGATATGCCTCTGACTTCAGCCTTCCCTGTTCTGGTTGGGGGACAAAATGAATGTCAATATCAGGCTTTAAGTATTAAATTAATTAAGGCCTTAAAGAAACTTGCAAATTGTATGGCCCCACTGCTCCACGTACAGTTAGACTCCTTGATCCGGTAACTATTTCTAGGATGATCCCTTATGACTGGGAACTCTTAGCAAACTCTTATCTGGAGCCGGGAGAATTGCTGTGGAAAAATGACCATACAGATGAAGCAGAGATTAAAACTCAAGAGAATATACGCAATGCAGTGGCTGTTACGATATGTTATGTGATAAGAATCAGTTCTCTACTCTGGCTGGACAGCTTACATTGTCTGATGAAGTCTTTCGACAAATTAATCTCCTGGCCTCACAGGCATGGAGAAACTTGCCTACCAACCCTAAGAGAAATCTGCCTCGTCCAAAATTAGACAAGGATCAGATGAATCTTTTCAGGACTTTGTCTCTTGCCTCTTGGAGGCAGTCCAACGAGTGGTGGGAGATGAAGAAGCTTCTAACCTGCTAGCCACACAGTTAGCTTTTGAGAATGCTAACGGTGCTTGCCAATCTGTTTTGCGTCCCTTGTGGAGGACAGGACATCTGGCTGATTTCCTTAAGGCTTGTGCAGACACTGGTTCCTCCTACATGCAAGGAGTGGCGCTTGCTGTGATGCTGCACGACACTACTGTGAAGGATTGGTTTCTACAGAGAGGTAAAAAGGGAGGTAATTCCCTTGGAGAATGTTTTGTTGTGGTCAGACTGGACATTTTAAAAAAATTGTCCTAATGGGTTCAATAAAGAATCTACTGAATCAGCGGAGGTGGGATATAAAAAAGGAACACCTCGGGTCTTTGCCCCAGATGTCACAAGAGCAAGCATTGGAAAAGTGAATGTCATTCTTCCTATGATGTGGAGGGATGTCTCCTTGGGGAGCTGTCAGGAAACAGCAAGAGAGGGCAGCTCTGAGCCCCCTATCTGACCATGGTCAGGGAAAAGGAGCCCTTCCAGTAGCCCCTCAACAACACCAATCCCTTTTGTCAATCTAGTCCCTGTACAGGGCCTCCCTCGAAAGTGTAGAATTGGACCTTAGTCCCACTTCCTTCACAGTACTAGCTCTCAGAGCTGAAGCCACATTGGTTCCCACAGGAATTAAGGGTCCTTTGCCTCTGGGGACTGTGGGACTATTACTGGGATGGAGTAGTGTCGCTCTTCAGGGATTGCAAGTTCTTCCTGGGGTAACTGACTCAGATTACATAGGAGAAATACAGGTAATGGTGGCTCCTCCACAAAAGCTTATTATCTTGTTACCAGGACAACACTTGGCTCAGTTATTGTTGCTCCCCATTGTGCAAGTAGGAAAGAGCCTTCCTAAACAGAGAAAGGATGAAGGATTTGGATCCAGTGATGCTGCATATTGATTACAACAGGTTCAACGTGCTCACCCTACCCAAGTTTTGTGGTTTAATGGGGTTAAATTAGAAGGCATTTTGGACACACAAGCAGGTGTTACTGTCACTGGAAGACAAGACTGACCCTCATCCTGGCCTTTAAGGCCAGTACAATGAGCCATCATGGGAGTAGGAAGACAAAGTCCTGCCATGGAAAGTATGCAAATTCTTCACTGGAAGGATGAGGAAGGCAACTCGGGAACCACTTGTCCCTATGTCCTCAATGAGTGTGTGGTCAATTTGTGGGTATGAGATATTATGGAACAGATGGGAGTTGTTACGGTTGATACATTGTGTCAACTTGGGGAGTCTAGAGGTTTGGCTAAGTAACTCAGCAGTTGTAAATCTTGGGGTAGAAAGGACATGCCCTTACCCTTCTGGGATGTTGTTTATTGTGTTAATTTGGGAAGTTTAAAAGGTTAACTATGTGACTCAGCAGGAAGCCAGGGTGCTTACTTTGTATACATCCTGAGCCTGTGGAAGAGGAGGGCCCAGAGACTGTGTGAGAGCGACATGCCCCCTGGGTGAGGGTAGGCTGTTTACAATGTAGGGGAGAAAAGGAGGCTGCTTGCAGCCATTCCTCCCTTTTGCTTGTGGTTTTTGCTGTGCTCTGCTGCCCTGAACAGTTTGCCCTCTGCCATGTGCTACTCTGCCTCAGAACCAGCCAAGTATGGACTGAGACCTCCACAAACTGTAAGCTAAATAAACCTTTCTTCCCTTCATTTTGGGTGTTGGGTATTTTGTCTCAGTAGTGAGAAAAAAGTAACCAGGACAGGAGTGCTCTTATATATCCCCAACACCACTGTGACTCATCAAATGCTTAATCAAGGCTTTCTTGCAAGACAAAGGCTAGGAAAAACAGGACAAGGAATGGTTATGTGGACAGAACCCAAATTCCAGTGAAATAGGAAAGGCCTGGGTTTTGCCTAGGCCTTTATTGAGCCCCCTATCTGACCAGGGTTGGGGCAAAGAAGCCCTTCCAGTAGTCTCTCAACAACACCAATCCCTTTCATCAGTCACCTCCACTACAGTTCAGCCCCATGCTTCTCACCTTCGATTAGACTCCCTTAATACTTTACATGATTTCCAAGTTTTACTGGGTTATGTTAATTGGCTTCAGCCTATGCTTCCTATTTCCACCTACGAGCTTCTTCCCTTATTTGACATTCTCAAGGAAGATAGTGCACCTATGTCTCCTCGCACACTCTCTCTTTCTGTGAGTCAGGCATTGCAGCTAGTGGAGCAAGCCTTGGCTAAGTAAGGCACAGGTGCAAAGATGGGATCCCCTACAAGAAGGGTCTTTATTGGTGCTTTCTATACTTCACATGCCCACTGGCGTCTTCTGGCGGGGGGGGGGGCTATAGAATGAATATCTATCCCTGCCACCTCCAATTGCATGGCCTTGCTGAGCTTTTAAAAATTAAGCCAAGGGAAAGATCTAGAGAGTTGTTCAAAATAGATTGTCCTGAGATAGTCATTCCATATACTAATAAGCAGCATGAATGGTTACTTGCTTCTACTAATGAATGGGGGTTTGCCTTTGCAGCGTTCCCAGGCCAGCTTCTCTTTCATTATCTAGCCAGATGCTTGCTTTCCTCTTTTATCGAACATCCTTTCACAGTTTCTTGCTATCGTGCTCCACAGCCTCTCACTGACACAGTGTCTTCGCCGATGCTAGCCCTGGACATCATGCAGTGGTCATCACTGTGTCATCACATTTTTCAAAAACCTATTCCAGCTATCACTTCTGCTCAACAAGGAGAACTTATTGCTTTGTTGTTTGCCTTTACCTTGTTACAAACCTCTATCTTTAACCTATATACTGACTTGCAATACATTGCTCGTTTATTTCCTTTTATTGAAACAGTTTCTGTTCATGCTACTGACTCTCTTGTTGCAGCTTTACTTCTGCAGTTGCAGTCCATGATTGTAAAAAGAACTTTGCCCTTTTTTGTGGGTCATATTCAAGTTCACTCTATATTACCTGAATCACTTTCACTGGGAAATGCCACATCTCATCATTTTTCTCAGGAGGCATTTTCTGTTTTAACTCCCATAGAAACCACCATTAACTCCCATACTGCACATCATCAGTCTGCCTGCACCCTGAGATGACAATTTGGCATCACTACGGATACAGCTAGAGCCATTGTCAGGAATTGTTCAGCCTGTCATGCTTGTCATCAATCTTCACCCTCTCCCGGAGATGGTGTCAGTCCTCGGGGTCTCATACTCGCACTTGTGGCAAATGGATGTGGCTCATTATCCTTCCTTTAGCAGATTGTCATTTGTGCATGTCACCCTTGATACTTATTTACATGTCTTTTTAGCCTCGGCTCACACAGGTGAGGCTACTAAGGATGTTATTCAACATCTCTTATTGTGCTTCTCCATCATGGTTTACCTAAAATGATTAAAACAGATAATGGCCCTGCCTACACTAGTCAGTCCTTTACAAAATTTTGTGCCCAATTTTTATTTCTCATACCACAGGAATTCCTTATAATCCCATGGGACAAAACACTATTGAATGGTCCCATGCCACCCTCAAGGTTCAAAATTTTTCTTTACAAAAGGGAGAGATGGCTTATTCCTCCCCACATGCTCTTTTACATCCATGCGGTTTTTGTGCTTAACTTTTTGACATTTGATGATGCTGGATGAGCTCCTGCTCAACGTCATTGAACAATGTCCCCCATCTCTCACATTCAAGTTTACTGGAGGGATGCCCTCATCGGGCAGTGGAATGGGCCAGACTCCCTTCTAACTCGGGGTCGAGGCTATGCTTGTTTTTCCCAGGTCTGCTACTTCACCCATTTGGATGCCTGATCACCTTGTGAAGCCCTGTCATGGATCCAGCAATGATGACTGGCCCTGAAACTTTCATACCACCAATGAAGAGCCTTCAAATTCAGCAAGCCGCGTGAGGCAAGAAGCCAACAAAGAACATCCTGAGCAGCTGCTCTCCAACATGGGGCCAGATTAAGAGTCTGTCACATGAAGCTTCATGTATAGTAGAAGCTCAGCGTGTGAGTCTTACTCCTGATCACTTGTTCATAGCCATGCTGACAATTCTTACTTGCCAGGATACAGAGGCACCTGACTGGATCTCAGAGCAACTGGTGCAACAGCATGAATCAACTACGCAGGCCACTGACTCCACTGCTCTTCTCCCTGCTAAGGAAGCCTCCACCAGCACCTCTGGGGACACCACCATTTCTGTCTTTTGCCAGTCTGACGTCACTGCTTCTACTGCTGAAGAGGATGCTATTCCAGGGTGATTCTTTCTTCCAACTCAAGGCACCTAACTCTGACACAGAGGATTTCCTGTGCCATTGGAGTGTCCAAAAGACATTCCCTACCTTGTTTATTGTTTTTTTTTAAAGACAAAAGAATGGAGACATATGAACCAGAACAAGCCATAAAAAATATCGAAAATACAAAACTATACAGAACATAGCAGGGAACCAGCATACTGGATGGATGCTGTATTACACAATGTCATCTTCACACTAGTTATCACACAAACATTAAAGGAAATACCAAACTATAGAGAAGACAGTAGGGAATTAGCACTGGATGCTGCATAATATAAAGTTATCTTCACTTCTGTTAATACAAAAATGATTGAGGAAATACAAATTATAGAGAACGTAAAAGGGAATTAGCTCTGGATGCTGTTCTACATAATATTACCTTCACATGTTACTCAGTTACACAGATGATGGCCCATTTGATCATTCAGTTTTCTCCTCCCTCATCTCCATTGCCCTACCACTCAATCAGTCATCTTCCTTGTGATAATAACTGTATTCCTGGGTTTATTTATACCCCTAGACTCTCTCCTTGGGAAGAGATATAGCTACCTCAGACCATACTATAACATACATGGGTGTATACAAACTGCCATGGTAGGAGGTGGAAAAGCACCCATGCTCACAGCTCACATGTTTATTGTTATGTTGGCTATTGTCTCTTGTCAGGTATGCAATGCTATAACTTATTGGGCATATGTTCCTGACCCAACCACTTTACAACTGGCTGCTTGGCAAAGTCAGGATATTTATGTGTTTACTAACAACTCAAAATTGATGAGAAGTAATTCTAATGCTCATATACATCAAAAATCACATGACAATTTTTCCTATGAAGGCTACACCAATACTTTTCCTCTATGTTTTACATTAGGAGGAATTCCTGCTAAGCCAGGATATAGGACACCTTTCACTAGAGTCAGGTATACTGATTCACCAAGACAAAAAGGAAATGGTAATCAGAGAGACCAATGGAGCCTGTCCCTTATGAGTATTTCTGAACCTAATTTTTGTTTCACCTTTTCACTTCCAAGGGAAAGTCTGCCTAAGAAAATCAAACCTTGCCCTCCACCCCATAATGCACTCTGGAGTGCTATTGACCCTTTGACAAGTTTTCCCCTATGGGTTTCTTATGTGTTTTCCATGGGGATTGCACATCATGTAACTGCTACAAATCAGGAAATCACTGATTGGTCAGTCCCTTACCCCACAGTATGAGGGCTTATACATGCTGGTGGTCCTGATGGATCCTTGGCTTTACACGCCCCCAAAGAAGTTATGGAATTGGGATTTATAACTTATACTCTTATGTCAGAAAATTCTTTTCTAGCCTTCTGGTATTCAGGAGGACTGGTTTCAGGTATGTATAGCAAAAGAAAACAGAACTCAATCCATCTACACACAACTCTAGCCGTTATGGCAGCCATAGGATTAATTAAACGAAAGAAACCAGGTCACAACAAAGCTGAATCTCACCATACAGCAGCTTGTGTTCAGTCCCCCTTTGTGCTGTTGTTAAACAAAGGAAAGGGAAAACTTAATATCATATGGAATGTTGATGGTTCTGGGACACTGTATCACATCATTTGCAAAAATTGTACTTCAACCAATTGTATTTCCACTCTATTACTGAATGAAACTGTGCTTGCATTACAGCAACCTCCTTTTATCATGACACCTGTTAAGATGGAAGGGCCATGGTATGATAGCCCAGGACTGCAAGCTTTGCAGGACATTGGTAATGCTCTGTCTAGACCAGAGAGATTCATAGGTGCACTAATTGCAGGTATTACGGCACTCATAGCCATCATAGGCTCTGTAGCCACAGGAACCATGGCTCTCATTCAAGTTCATACTGCAAACCATGCAGATCAACTGACTAAGAATATTAGTATTACCTTGACTTCACAAGAGAGTATCGATAGAAAGCTAGAAGCCAAGGTAAACGCTCTAGAGGATGCAGTTATAGCAATAGTAAATCAGTTGCTTAGCCTCAAGGTAAGGCTTTTACTCAGATCTCATGCTGAATATCAGTGGGTTTGTGTCACACCCTCAGAATATAATGAAACCTTGTATACTTGGGATAAGATTCAAATGCATCTTATGGGAGTATGGAATAATATTGATATTAGTTTATATCTACCTTCTTTACATCAAAAAATACAATATTTTTCTCATTCAGGGTCATCTCTCCACTCCACCTCTGAAGTGGCCTCTGATGTGCTTGGTAAGATTAAAACTTTCATTCAGGGTCACAACTTCATAGCATTTATTTATAATGTGCCATCTTTGGAGGAATACCTCTGGTCCTTGTTGTTCTACTTCCGGTCATCATTTGAGCCCTTTCCCAAGGAATCTGCTCTACACAGATAGATATCAAAACACTCCAGTCGACACATAAACAGGGGAGAGATGCTGGAGACCTCCAATGTCGGCTCTCTGACAAAGGCCGGGACTGGCGGCAGGCACCTGCCGGGCGGGGACTGCACGGAACGGATCCGACCGCGCTCTCTATTCTCAGAATAGCTGTGCGGTCCCTCTCTGCTGTCAATTATTCTTGACCTTTTGAATGTTCACTGTGCATTTGATGGGAGATATTTGGGAACCTGAAGGATCAGAACTGAGAAGGTTAAAAAAAGCAGAGTCCTGGGTGAAATGCAACCCTTCAAGGTGGAGAGGGAGTCCCATAATAAATACATAAATAAATACAGGAGAAAATGTTCAACAGCATTAGTCACCTGAGAAATGCACATTAAAACAACATTGAGGAGACTTCCGGGAAGATGGCAACCAGGTGAGCAGCAAAGGAGCGATCCTCCTTGATAAACACCACCAGATCGAGACAGACTTGGCGAGCGTGAATGCCGGGACCTCGGCTGGGAAGATCAAACTGAACGTGTTTCTCTGAGCTGCCGGGGGAGATGCGGTAGGGCGGCCCAAACTGCCATGGCGAGACGCGGGAAAGCCCCAGACGCTGGGAGCCGGGGACGCTCCGCGCGGGTAGGGCGCTTGGCTGGGTCCAAGAGCCCTGGGGGCCACAGCTAGCTCAGTCCCTCCCGCCTCCCGAGCCGGCGCAGCTTTCCAGCGACTCCCGACAGAGATCGGCTTTTTAGCAGCGGCAACGCCCGGCAATCTCACATTTCGCGCCCATTGGGCAGGCTGCGCAGCCTAGGAGCGGAGCATCCTGCTCCCTCCCCCAGACCCGGAGAGCGTGAGGAAACAAGTGGCTGCGAGCGGCGGATCGCGAGCATAGCACAAAAAACTGGCACCTTGGAACCTTCCTGCCTGAAGGGACTCCGAAAACTGGTGAGCTATCTGCGCTCGCGACCAGATCACCGAGTGGGGGAGGAGATCCATCCTTATACCTACAGGGAACCCTGGGAGGGCGGGGGAGTGGTCTCACACACCTCACCCAGGTCTCTCACTAGGGAGTAGCTAAATAACTTCTGTACAGCCTTTTAAGCGGAACTCTCAGCAGAAAGCTTAAGGGACATTCCCCCAAAGAAAAGTCATTGGAGGAGCCTCTGCAGCAGACCTTTGCCTGCTGAACTGCCTGGGGAATATAATGCTCAAGATTTTGAATCTGATACCCAAAAAAGGGAAGACAGAAGAACAAATCTCAGCAGAAAGCTTGAGGGATATTCTCCCAAAGAGAAGGAATCATTGGAGCAGCCTTTGCAGCAGACCTCCGCCTGCTGAACTGCCCGTGGAATTTATAGCTCCACATTTTGAATCTGATACCCAAAAATGGGAAAACAGAGGAACAAAACGCAGTCTCAAAACTCAACCCCACCCAGAACAAGTTTTGAAGATGAAGATACAGGGGAACCAGGAAGCCT
>PVLD010025612.1:0-23452 GCA_004027595.1 Dinomys branickii
AGATGACTGATTGAGTGGTAGGGCAACGGAGATGAGGGAGGAGAAAATTGAATGATCAAATGGGCCATCATCTGTGTAACTGAGTAACATGTGAAGGTAACATTATGTAGGACAGCATCCAGAGCTAATTCCCTTCTATGTTCTCTATAATTTGTATTTCCTCAATCATTTTTGTATTAACAGAAGTGAAGATAACTTTCTGTTATGCAGCATCCAGTGCTGACTCTCTACTATCTTCTCTATAATTTGGTATTTCCTTTAATGTTTGTGTGTTAACTAGCGTGAAGATGACATTGTGTAATACAGCATCCAGTGCTAATTCCCTGCTATGTTCTGTATAATTTTGTATTTTTGACATTGTTTATGGTTTGTTCTGGTTCGTATGTCTCCATTCTTTTGTCTTAAAAAAAAAAAAAAAAAGACAGGGTCTCACTGTGTAGCCCAGGCTGGCCTCAAACTCAGGCTGATCCCTCTGCTTCTGAAGTGTTGGGATTACAGGCTGCACCAACATACCCAGCACAATGAAGTGTTTTAAATGAACTCAGAGCAGCAAGTTTTCCCACATTTTTTAGTTCATGCTGGTTGCACAGATGAATGGGTTTCATTCGGGCAAATTTGTACCTGCAGATAATAACATCCTTCAGTCTTCTCCCCGCCCTCCGCCCTCCCCTCCCCATCTCACATTTTTCGTGGGTTGTAGTGTGTGCAATGTGTTTTGATCAGAATTGCGCTCCCTAATGCCCGCCCTTGGCCCTGCTCCCCTCCTCCCCTTAGTCTCCCTCCTGCCTTCCGCTCATCTGTTCAGGTTCCACACACTAGGGGGCGGGTGCTGCTTATTCTCCCAAGTCTGGCTTATTTTGCTCAACACGATCATCTCCAGATTCACTCATTTTTCTGCAAATAACATTTATTTCGTTTTTATGGCTGCATAATACTCAAGTGTGTGTGCAACATTTTCTTTACACCCTCATCTGTTGGTGGGCACCTAGGCTGATTCCGTTTCTTTGCTGTTGGATTTTGTATTGCAACAAACTCAGATGTGCAAGGACCCTACAAGGTGCTGTTCAGTCCCCTCAGGTGCAGACCAAGGAGTCGTATAGCTGGATCAAACAGTTCTAGGTTCAGGTTTTTGAGGAACCTCCATGCTGAGTTCCTCGGCAGCTGTATTAATCTGCATTCCACCGGCAGTGTAAGAGGGCTCCCTTGTCCCTTCGACCTCACCAGCGCTTACTGCATTTTGTGTTTTCATGACTGTCCTCACTGGGGTAAGGTAGACTCTCAATCTGGTTTAGTTTGTCTTTCCCTAATAGCTCAGGACACTGATATGTCATTTTTTTAATCCATAGGAAAAAATCTAGTAGTGATACAATCTCAGGTCTGGGTTCATCAGAGAAAGGAGGGAATCAGGCCGAGGACACTGTGGAAAAGATGAAGGAAACAGCTCAGGGTGTGGCTCAGTGGTCGGGTGCTTGGCTAGAACGTGTGAGTCCAGGGGTTGGGCCCCAGCAGAGAGAGAGACCTGGGCAGCGCCTCCTGACTAGGAGCTGAGTCTGAGGCCGCTTTGGGGCTCCTCACACAGGCGTGCTTCTCTGCCGGTGGTGAGCCATTAAGAGCAGTCTTTCAAGACAGGCAGAGCTGAGCTTAACTGCAGCCCAGCTTTTTAACTGGTGCATGGGTGACTTTCAGTAAGCTATTTAACTGAGCATCTTTTTTTTTTT
Organism: Dinomys branickii; assembly: GCA_004027595.1. Lineage (NCBI taxonomy): Eukaryota > Metazoa > Chordata > Mammalia > Rodentia > Dinomyidae > Dinomys > Dinomys branickii. The sequence goes on from PVLD010025612.1 coordinate 1,719, forward strand.
TAAATAAAAGCACAAAAACATATTAACAAACAGACACAAATTAGCATAAAAAACAGTACAATCAAAACTGATTTACAGACAAGGTGACATGGACTCAACAGTGGTTGTTGCTTTGCCTATTGATATCTTCAAAGTGTATATATATGAACACAGATACAGACATGCAAAATTGGTCAGACAATTAATCCTCTCAACAACAGAAAAACACAAAAAACAAAAAACCAAAGACAAAAAAAAACCACCAATAGTTGCTGCTTTGCATATTGATATCTTCGAAGTGTGTGTTCAGGATAACACATACAGACATACAAGATTGATCAAATAACCCGTCATCAATTATTCCTTAGCATTAAGTGATATAATACAACAGTAGAACCATGTTAGCCCTCCCGCATATATGTATATTCATATATACATACATACATTTTTGTCTCTTTCTTTTCTCCTTTCCCTCGTCCCATCTGTTCTTTGTTTTTTAACAGATTTCCTTCATGTCTCTTAGTTTATATTCCCACCCTCAGGTTCTTACACCTTAACTGAGCATCTTAATCAGTAAAATGAAGTTGGTACCCTCAAGTTTTCCATAGTGGGTGTGGCAAGTGCCTGGTAAGCTCCAGGTGGCGGAAGAAATTTTTGAGAAAGGGGAATCCTGTGCGTGGGGCCTGTTGCCCACCTCTGCTCTGCCCCAGCCTTGCCTGATGCCAAAACCAAGCTAGAAGGCCTGGGATGGAGTGTTGTGTGCTCATTCCACAGGCGCAAGAGCCTCGCCCAGGCCCTTCCCCTAGGTCTCCAGCCGGGCGCATCCAGCCTCCAGCCCTTCTTGCAACCTGGCCTCTTGGCTCTCTGAACCGGAACCTCTAGGGGCCCCGTGAATCCAGGGACAGGGCTGCCCCAGGAGCCATGCAATCGCCGCTCAATCAACAGGCAACTAACCGGCTCAGGCTCGCTGAGCGACTGGGAGATCCAGGCGTGACGGGATCTCGGGAAGGTGGCCTCCCGGGGCGGCCCGGCTGGCTGAGCCGTTGTGGGTGGCGGTATCTCATTTCTAGATGATTCTCCCTCACTGAGAACTCGGCAAATGCACAATAAATGCACGCTGAGAGAACTGAGCTTCTCTACCCCGAGTGGAAGAAAGTTGTTTCAGGAGGCCGGCTCTGCCCGCGGGTGGTGTGGGGATGTCTTGGGCATCGCCGGGAATCTGAGCTTCAAGTCCCTGAGCCCTGGGCAGGCAGCAGCGGAGGGCCGAGAGCCAGGTGCTTCTCACCCCTATTGCAGCCTGTTCGTTCCCGCACCCCACCTACGACCTAGCCCAGGTTAGCTTCTTATCTGCTGAAGCAACCGAGCAGAAGCCCTAGCGCTAGCGCATCCCCACCCGACTCTCAGCCGCTTGCTTTGCAGCCGCGGAGGTTGGCACAGCGCCCCCTGCTGGCGGCCTAGGACCGCGGGAGCGCCCCGCCCCCACCTCGCCCGGGACTGGCAGGGCCAGCCTTGGCCCCAGGAGCCCGCTGTGCCAGGGCCCCAGGGCCCCAAGCGGCCCGGCCCACACCTCCGTCGTGGTTTCCAAGTGTTCTTTTCCATCTCACCTATGCTGCTTCCTTCTTGTTTGTTGACCTTAGCGCTGTCTCTAATTGCTGTGACTAAGCCTACAGCCTCAGGATGAAACCCCTGCACTCAGGGAGTGTGCAACTGGGAGAAGCAAGCTGGGGTGGGAACGGGATGTGAGCGCGGCCTCAGCGGAGGAACTCGCACTCTCCTTCCCCTCCCCGCACCTTCCACACCCGTGGGGGCCCGGGGGCAGGGAAGGCTGCGGAGACTTTCCCAGCCTTGCTGCCGGCAGGTCTTGGCCTGTCACATCGTTCATTTGTTTTGAAGCTTAGCCTCAGAACCCTAAATGCTTCACATTTTGGGCGTTGGGGCGGAGCCCTGTAGGGCAGAGTACAAGTTCCCTGGAGATGGTTACCTCCTTGCAGCTCCGGGCTCCTCACTTGATGATGCAGGGGACGCTGCCAGCTCCTGTGTGAAGCCCCAGGACCACGCTTTTCTTTCTTGTATAACTCCACAAGCTTGATTCCCAGCAGCCTTGTAAAGGGCCCTGTGGGCCTGACCGCCCTGTCGGTCTGCCTCTCCCAGCAGGAAAGCTCAAGGAGCGTCTCTGTAGTCACTAAGTGACGCAGAGAGTGATCCAGACTCCTGGGGTCCTAGGGCCTGGGGCGGGGTCCACATAGCCAGCCACAGGGCTGCGAATGCACATGGCAGTGGGTGCCAGAGTACACAGGTCAGGCTGGCCAGGGGCATGAGCACCCTGTGGCCAACATGCCCTCCCCGTGTTTCTCCAGAGCAGCATTCGGAGGCTTATGTCCTTCCTGCTGTGGAGCTGGCTGGAATAAAACCCTGACTCCATGCCCACCTGCCATATTTGTGCTCCTGACCTGCCGGGACGGCCATGGAGTGTGCGTGGCTTCTTGGGGTTGGGATAGGGGAGCCCACACAGCCTGCGGCTGTGGGCTTGCAGGATAAGGGAGTCCCCACCACCACCACCATCAAAGCCCATCCCCAGGAAGACAAGCTGTCATCAAGGCCTGCTCCCACCTCCCGCTCCCAGGCCTCCCTTCCTTATGGCCCACTCAGCCCTTAAACTGCCTCCCTCTTTCAGGGAGCACCTGCCCATCACTCACAGCCCCTCCGCTCATACCCTGGGCACCCCCACAGCCTCGCACACCCCACAAGAGTGCTGTGCTAGAGACTTCCTGTTGTCTACAAGCACAGACACAGTCTCAGACCCAGGTGTGTCACACAGCGAGTCTGCCTAGACAGATGAACGCAGAGATGCTGTGTGCTGTGTACTCTACTTTCTGGAACAAAGGCTACTGGTGGGTAAGAGGTGAGTCACCTACCAACCTGTAGGACCTGCTGAGCCAGCAAGATGGAAAGCCCTGATGGGCGTGGCAGCACCCGCCTATAATCTCTGCACTCAGGAGGCTGAGGCTGGAGAAACCCTGAGGTGGATTGACAACTGGTCATCAATTTATAACCCTAGCCGAACTGAGCAAGCGGTGCTGGGTGTGGGAGGGCCCACCTGGAGACTGTTGCCAGCAGCATAAGAGGCAGAGCTAGAGAAGAGGAGAGGCTGTTGGGAGCTGGTAGAAGCTGTAAGGAGCTGTTGGTTCTGTTGGAGGAGCTCATCATGTTGGCTTTCCTGATAAACTCAGCTGTTTTCATCCTTTGAGGAGCTTGGGACCCTGTTGTCACTGAGAATGGCTTCGGTTCACTTTGAGGGAGCTCTGGTCCTCACCTTGAGCATCATTTCCTGGCTCTAGAGGGGAGAAGTGCACTGCTGACCTCCTGGAGAAGCTTGCTGCGTTGGCTTCCCTGATGGGAACTTGGCCATCTTGATCATCAGAGGAGCTTGGTACCTCACTGATGCTGAGGATGGCTGTGGTGCCTTTTGGGGGAGCTCTGGTTCTTACTTTGAGCGTTGCTTCTTGGCTCCAGTGCAGATCCCTCAGCCTGCTAGCACAGATCCTTCATCCCACTGGCACAGACTTCCTAGATACCACCGCTGACCTCTGAGCCTTCCTAGCACAGATCCATGAAACAGGCCTGATGAGCTATTGCTGTGGGCTCTGGGCCTCCAGTTGGATTCATGGGAGGCATTGTAATGAGCTCTAGGTCTTCAGCTGGACTCATGCAGGACATTTTCATGGGATCTAGGCCTTCGGCTAGATTTCTTGGTCTATACTGTGTAGACAGATTTCCTGCACTCTCTTGTATATCATTCTTTGGGTGACCATTATAAATAATCTTATAAAATATGTATTCTGTATTATATTGTTTTCCCTTGCAAAATATCCCCCAAACCATGACAAACCCCTTTGAGCTCAAGGCCAGATTGGGCCACATAGTGAGTTCAAGGCCAGCCTGGACTACATAGCAAAATCCTGTCTCAAAAAATAAAAACAAAACAACAAAAAAACGAAAAATGGCCGGGATATAGCTCAGTACAAAGGCCCTGGGTTCAGTTCCCAACACTGGGAGAAAAAAATAACGGACTGGGGGTACATCTCAGTAGTAGAACATCCTGTCTCAAAGGAAAAAAAGTAACCCTAAAATATGCTGGGTTTCTTTCATTTTGTTTCTATGAGACAAGGCCTCAATATGCAGTTCAGGCTGGACAGTATAACCCAGGTTGGCCTCAACCTCAGCCACTGTTGGTTTGGTTTGGTTTGGTCTGGTTTGTTTGTTTTTTGAGATAGGGTTTCTGTATGTAGTCCAGGCTCACGTCGAACTCATGGCAATCCTCCTGCCTCAGCCTCCTCAGCGTTGGGATTACAAGTGTGCATCACCATGCCTGGCATGTTCTTTATTGTAAGTTTTGAATCAATTGCTGTGTACAAGGCTCTCTATGATTTTTTCACTGCTGTTTTTGTTTTTTATTACTGAGTGAAGATCTCTTTGAACTCACCAGATGGCCTCAAACTCATGGTAGTCCTCCTGCCTCAGCCATGTACACTGGCTTGTTTTCTTTGATTTTTGACCACTCTGTATCTGGAGCCAACCTCTGGTTACAATTCACAAGATTTGTGAAAAACAGACCATGAACAGATGATTGATTACTATTCAGTTCAATAGTCATTCATGTTATGGACTCAGTATAGTTCCAACAAAACGTTGATTGATATTTCTGTTTACATTGAAGAGTAAGACAAAAATAGGAGTTTTCGATATTGGAAGAATATGTTTTGTGCTAGTCACAATATAACGGATCTTGGCACTTCGCATACTTTAAATTTAATCTGTGCACATCATGAACATTTTTCTGTATTACTTTCTGAAGTCTAGACCAACGATTTGTTTTTAACTGTAGTACTGGGGTCGAGGCCAGACCCTTCTCACAAAGCTACAACTCCAACCCTTTTAAATTTTTCTTTTATTTTGAGAGGGTCCTGCTAAATTGCCAAGGCTGGGCTCAAACTTGCAATCCTCCTGTCTCAGCCTCCCAGAGTGCTGGGATTATAGGTGTGTGACACCGTGCTGGGCTAGAGCAAATATTGATAAACTATATTTTTAAAGACAGTAAATATGAAGAGAAGGAGGGGTTTTGAGGGAAAACAGTAAATATTTCAGGCTTTGCGGGTCATGCAGTCTGTGTCATAACTACCCAACTCCTCCAGGGTAGCACACAGCAGCTGTGGACAATGTAAAAATAAATATGTTCGTGTTATGATAAAACTTTTTTTGAGACAGGTTATCACCCGATAGCCCAGGATGGCCTGGAACTCCCTGCAATGCTCCTGCCTCGGCCTCCCAAAGCCTGGGATTACAGGTGTGCTCCACCACGCCTGGCCTGATAAAACCTTTACCACAAACTGGGTATGATGCAATCTTCCTATAATCCCCACCACTCGGTAAACTGAGACGAGAGGGTCATAAATTCAAGCCCAGCCTAGGCGAGTAAATGAGAATGTACCTCAAAATAAAACAGGGCTGGGGATTGAGCTCAGCATTCCCTGATCCGTCCCACCCCGTGTCTAATACTCCTCAAAAACAAATTCTTAGTTTGCAGGCTAGATTTGGCCTGCGCAGTTTGTCAACTCCAAGGTCATGCAATCAGCAAAGAGTGATCAGGGGAAGCCCTGTGGCATGGTGCTTGTCGGCTTTCCAGTGACCAGGGTGACGTCACTGAAGGGGAAGCTAGGGAGAGGAGCGGTGGCTCAGCCAGTGCACAGTCTGTTTTGAAGATATGATAGATGTGGATACTTTGAAGCACACAGATAACAGTAAAATGTAGTGATAATTATGAAGTGATTATATCACCTTTGTTTTAAAAATAATTTAGTTAATTATAGGTTTATATAATTTATTTATTTTTTTTGGTACCAGAGATTGAACTCAGGACCTTATGCTTGCCAGGCAGGCACTTATGCCACTGAGCTATCTCCTTGGCCCCATAATTTAATTTTTTAATAGTGGCTGTGTATAACAAGTGTCTCCAGAACCCCTGAAGACTGGACACCAGGGGTTGCCCAAACTGCCCAAATTTCACCTGTGAACATGAGAGGACTTGCAATCAGGGAGACTCCCCATCTCTCGCGGCCGGCTCAGGTAGCACTTTTGTCTTTGGACTCCTTTTGGAAAGCAGGAACCAAGGAATAGCTGTTCACAGAGGTCCGGGCTGGCTGGACCCAAGCCCAGGTGTCCCAGGGGTTCCTCCTCAGCTGGGAATTCTCCAAACTCTGGCTGAGGCCCACGGCTCCCTGGCTCCCTCAGGCATCCCAGCCACTTCGCGGGCTTCTGGCAAGACAGCTCTCCCTGACAGAGGGCCGGATGTTATGGTTTTCCCCTGCCTTCCTCAGGCACCAGCCAAAGAAGGAGGTGCCTCATTCTCTCTGACCCTCCATCACCTGCCCCTCGGTCACCTACCATGGATCCCTCCTGATTTCATGATACTGCCTTCCCATCCCAGAAAGGGACCTTGGTTCCCAACCTAGAATTAACCTCACCACAAGGCTCTGCCCCCTCTGGCCTCTCCCTAGCCTGATGGCAAGTCCCGACCCAGCCCAGGCCAGCATCCCTGCAGTTCCTGGAGGTGGAAGCTGTGGTACTGCAGGCAGCTGGCCTGCTGGAGCCACCTCTCCCATCCTTGACCTTTGCCTGGGATCCATCCCTGCTGACTCTCCCCACAACACACACACCCCACTCTGGGCCAGCCTCTCCCATCTGCCTGTCCAGACTTGCCTCTGTCCTCCTGCCTGACACTCCCAACCCAGGCAGTCCCCAGGGGCAAATACTAGTCTAATCAGAGAAAAGCAGGAAGAGGGGTCCTGAGAGGGTAACTCCATCTCTGCAGCTGATGTCCCTTCCCCAGCCCACGAAGGACCCTGAGGCATAGTTCACCAACATGCATGTTTTATGGTAGGCAAAGTAAGCCTCTGAGAACTGGCTGCGCCTGGTGCTGGGTTAGTGGCCAGGACCAAACTAGGTCCCTGCCAGGTGGGGTCCCGTGCAGAGCCCTGCGAGCCCGGCAGGAAGGCCTCCTTCCCACAGCCTCCAGCCCGGAGAGGGAGACAGCTCTCCCAAGGAGCTGGGTGCCAGAGAAGCCACAGGGCGGTGAGCCTGGGAAAAGATGCCCTTGACATAGTTTTGGGGGGCTGGATTCCAGCTCTGCATGGAGGGAGACTCCCTGGTTTCTTACTGGTCTCATACTAAGGGGAGGGGCACTCCCTCCAGGGCTGGCAACGGGGTGCAGAGCCAGCATCACAGGCAGGAAAGCTAATGTGCAAGGCCCTGGGTTCGATTCCAGCCCTGAGGGGGCAGGTGAGGATGGTGTAAGTCAGGCTGCTGCTGTGTGTCATTGTCCACCATGTCCACCACTGCTCCCAGCTCCAGGCTCACCCACACACCCCGCCTAGCAAATCCACACTATTTGTTAAATCATAAGACAGTTATATCTCTTCTTGGAGGACTTATGAGTCCTCTTAGGATACCTTTTTCTGAATGTCTACTTTGGAGTTTTGCTTTGTGTGTGTAGCAGTGCGGACGGACCCCAGGGCCTTCACACTGAGCAGTATCCCCAGTCCTTTTCATGTTTACTTTGAGTCAGAGTCTCACTAGTTGCTCAAGAGGTACTCAAACTTGCTACTCTCCTTCCTCAGTCTCCCAAAATGTTTGTTTTTTAGACACAGTCTCACTATGTGTTCAGGCTGGGCTTGAACTCACTATGTACCCCAGGCTGGCCTTAAACTTGCAGTGATCCTCCTGCCTCAGCTTCTCCAGTGCTGGGATTACAAGCAAGTGCTCCCACACCTGGCCGATTGTTTTTTGAGACAAGATCTAGCTGTATAATCCAGGCTGGCCTTGAATTCATTATGTGGCCCAAACTAGCCTCAAACTCTCAACCCACCTACCTCAGCCTCCCAAGTGCTGGGATTACAGGTGTGCATACCCAACATTTCTGAACATCATTAGAAATATTAACATTTTTTTCCCATTCTGGTACTGGGGATCAAACCCAGAGTCCCATGCCTGCTAGTGACTCTACCACAGAGCTACAGCCCCAGCCCTAAGAAATAGTAACCCTGTGGCACTTTATTCATCACTCATTCAGTCATTCAACATCAGCAGAAGTCCTCCCTAGTGCTGGGTGCTAGATATGTGTTGGGGGGGGAAATGCCATCTCCACCCTGAAGGCTTTACAAGATCTAAGCAGTAGCTGTTGGGTAATCGCGAGGACTTACAATGCTGAAAGGAGAAGCAAACCAGGTGCAGTGGCGTATGCCTGGAACCCCAGCACTCAGGAGGCTGAGTCAGGAGGATCACAGCAAGTTCAAGACCAGCCTGGGCTACAAAGTGAGTTCAAGGCCAGCCTGAACTGCATAGCAAGACCCTGTCTCAGAAAGACACAAAAAAGAAAGAAGGAAGGAGGGAGGGAAGGAGGGAAGGAGGGAAGGAGGGAAGGAAGGAAGGAAGGAAGGAAGGAAGGAAGGAAGGAAGGAAGAAAAGAAAGAAGGAAAGAAGGAAAGAAGGAAAGAAGGAAAGAAGGAAAGAAGGAAAGAAGGAAAGAAGGAAAGAAGGAAAGAAGGAAAGAAGGAAAGAAAGAAAGAAAGAAAGAAAGAAAGAAAGAAAGAAAGAAAGAAGCGCAGGGCCTGTGGGAGTTGAGGAACACACGGATCAGGCTGGTGGTGAGCACAGAGGGAAGACTCCCGGGCACTGCGGCAGTGGTGGGGAGGGGTCAGCCAGGCAGAGGCAGATCAGTGGGGCTTGGGCTGCAGCCCTGTGGCCCCAGCACTTAGGAGGCCCTGTCTTAACAACAACCAAAAAGGAGGAGCTAGGAAGGGCAGCCTCCCCATTCCCCATTCCTTTCCACAGAAAAAGCAGCTCTTGCTAAGGCCCAGAGGGAGGTGGTTGAAAAATGCTAGCTCTGAAATTCTGGCCCAGGAGCGGGACTCCACCACCCAGACAGGTCAGCGGGGCTGCACTTGCTCCTGAGTGTGAGGAACTATTGCGCACTAAGTGGGAAAGTGGTGGCAAGGGCTGGGCTCCCAGCGAGCTTTGGGGCTGGGGCGTAGCTCAGCAGCAGAGCACTTCCCTGCAAAAGTTTCATCCCTAGCACCACCACAACACAACACAACAAAACTTCAGAGCGCGGCTGCACCGCGGGACTGGGGTGAGCAGAGTGGGTAGAGCAGTGGAACTGGTTAGGAGGCCACTGCAGCAACAAGGGTGGGAAATGGCGGTGACTGGAACAAAGCAGTCGCCTCAGAGGTGGAAAAGGGGTTGGGCTGGGGTGCAGTGGGTGACTGATGTGGGAAGCGGGAGGAGCCAGTGACTTCCAGGCTTCCGGCTGGGGTGGCACCCGCTCTGAGATGGGAGCAAGGCAGAGCAGACTAGTGCAGAATTGGGTCTCATTTTCATATTTATCATACGATGCACTCAGATTCATAATGCAGCTTAAATGTGCCTTTATGTATGAGTTTTTTGGTTTTGTAGATCAAGGCAGTTCCCACACCAGGTGTGGTGGTATACACCTGTAACCCCAGCACTGGCGAAGCTAAGGCAGGAGGGTCACCCCAAATTCAAGCGCAGTGAGTCCAAGGCTGGCCTGAACTAAGCAACACCCTGTCTCAAAACAATGAAAAAGGCAGCTCTCGGCTGGTCATGGTGAAGCACACTTGTAATCCCAGCACTCAGGAGGCTGAAGCAGGAGGACTGCCATGAGTTTAAGGCCAGCCTGGAATACATAGCGAGATCCTGTCTCAAAAAAAGAACAGAACAGAACAGAACCATACAGAATAGAAAAGGCAGCAGCTCTCTAACATCCTGTGTGCAGAGGGCTGTCCTGGTGAGCTGAAGTGAAGAGGTGAGGCCCGGCGCACAGGCAAATGTAATGAACCCCACCACACTCCACTCCATCAGCCTCCATTCTGCAGCCAGGGCTGGTGCTGGGCAGCAGGCCAGTGTCCTGGCCCCACAGAATTTACAGCCCAGTAAATCAAAACGTAACGGGACTGTAAAACATGAATACTTTCACATAAAGCAGTATTTTTGCCTCTCTTTTGTAAATGCATAGCTTTTATTGCAAATGATGCCCATCAAAGAAAATATGAAAACTACAAGAAATAAAAGTTATTCAGCTGGCCGTGGTGGCGCCTGCCTGTCATCCCAGCACTTGGGAGGCTGAGGCACGAGGTTACTACTGAGTTCCAAGACCAGCCTGGATTGAACAGTGAGATCTCGTCTAAGAACAAAACAAAACCAAATGGTAAACTGTTCACAATTCAAGCAACATAATGCCTATTAATGCTTTCATTCATTTTCATCTGTTAATCTAAGTATTTTGTTGATATAATTGAAAATAATTCCATATCAGCCTGTTTGTATAATGCTCTTTTCACCTGATGCTACTATTACAGAATACTTATCAACTCTTCAGAACCATGATTTAGTAACTAAGAGACAAACCACACACCACTTAATCTATCCTCTGTCTCTGAGTATTTAGTGTGTTTCCAACTTTTCCAAAAAACTTTCTTTTGAGAGAAAGTCTTGCTATGTAGCCAAGGCTGGCCTCAAGCTTGTGATCCTCCTGCCTCAGCCTCTCAAATGCTAGGATTACAGCCAAGCACCACCACACTGGGTCTTCCAACTTTTTCAATTTTACACTTCATTTTTAAATTCATAAACATGCATTTATATTTTAATGTTTCAATATTGAAAACAACATTGCAATGAAGACCTTCAAAGTAAAGCTTTTTCTGTATCTTCAATTATTTTCCCACTAATAAATCCTCAGAAATTAAATAAATAGAATGAAGAATATGAGAAATATTTCTAGGCACAGTGGCACATGCCTGTAATCCCAGCTAGTCAAGAGGCTGAGGCAGGAGGATCGTGAGATCAAGGCCAGGTGGGCAACTTACCAGGACCCTATTTTTTTGAAAAATGCAAACAAGTGCTCACTTTGGCAGCACATATTCTAAAATTAGATGATACAGAGAAGACTGGCGTGGCCCTGTGTGATGATGACATGCACACTCGAGAAGTGTTCTGTATTAAAAGAAAAAAGAGCACAAAATGAGAAGTATCTGAATTTATTTTAATTCTTTATGTATTTACCCCTTGAATTCATCAGTGTTATGGTATGTGGTAAGGATTTCTTTTTGACTTCCCAGAGATCTAAAAGGGTCTCTTTAGGCGCCTCCACCTGCCATCCTGTTTGTCCCCGGCCTCTTCAACTTCCCTTGGAGATGAGGGAGCTGAATTAAGACGTGGCTTTGTAAGCTGAGTTTCTCTTTGCCCTAATTTTTGTTTTGTTTTGTTTTGTTGAAACAGAGTCTTGCTATGCAGTTCATGCTGCCCCTGAACTCACTGAGTGATCCAAGCTGGCCTCAAACTCATGGTGCTCCTCCTGCCTCAGCCTCCCAAATTCTGGGATTACAAGCATGAGCCACCACATCGGCTTCTTTGTCTGTATTATAAGAAGCGTTTTCCCTGTGTGAGTAACTGGCTTTCTCTAAGCATCCTCTCTTTCTGATGAGTAGCCAAACAAGCTTCTCCACTTGAACTTTGTCAGAAGTGTTTGTGCTAAATCCGCTCAGAAGCCCTTGGAGCACTCGAAACTGAACAGAACAGGAGAGAGGCCGACCGTAACTCGAGTTAGTGTGGGTGAGTGTTCAGTGCGGCACTGGCACAAGGGAAGGGCTCAGTGAGTGCTATTTACTCCCTCAGCAGACACTGAGCCCCTGCCAGACTCAGACCCTGGGGTGGGCCTGGCCACTGGGGCAGAGGCCACTGCCAGGCATCAAAGGAGCAGGCAGATAAGATTCTGGGTCTCCTGTCAGCCCACTACCCAGATTTCCCTCAGGACCCTGGAAATAAGTGTGTGGCCTCGAGGCCCAGCCAAGCCCGGATGGAAAGGGAGAGCCCTGGCCAGGACAGCGGGCACAGGTACGATTGTCCAGGTCCGGTGGGGGAGGCAGGCAGAAGAAAGGATGTGTCCCAGGCAGGGACCCAGGTGAGAGGCTGGAGAGAGGAGGAAGTGGGGTGGGGCTGTGAACTAACACAGAGGTCAGGCAGAAGCAGTGGAAGCATCAAGGATTATGCAGAGGACTTAGAGGTGACCAGGACAGGGATGGGATGGAGCTGGTGCGGCAGGCTGGTGAGTGACAGCACTGAGTCAGACAGCAGTGGCCTTGGGTGAGGACAGGACAGGGCAGCCATGAGCACCAGGAAGGTGATGGGGTGGGAGCTGTGACCCCTTGGGTATGCAAGGGGTCATGGCGGTGATGCAGGGGTGACAGTGAGGGTGACGTGCAAATGACAAGGTGAGAGGTGAGTGCAGGACACCAAGGTGGCTTTAGGAGACAGGAAATGCGTGTCATGATGTCAGTGCATGTGGTAAATTAGACACCCATCCTACCCTCTACCCTGAGCCTTTTCAACACTAGAAATATTTTCAGGCTGCAGGTCCCATGACTCAGTACTATCTAGCAGCTGTGTGCCTTGATAAGATCTCTAAGGACAGCCACAGCCAGAGGGGCTGGGCAGGTGCCCATCTGTGTTGTGCCCAGGCTAGTCCCATCAAGGATCCAGGCATGAAATCCTTGTGTCATCTCTGCCTCCTCCCTCCTGGGTCCTCATCCACCCTGATCCAGTGTCCTCCGAAGGCTCCCAGTCTTCCTCTCCTTGGAGAACACAGCTTCTGTGACAACATTTCTAAGCAAGCGTCTTCCACAGCTGACCCCATTAGAAGTTTCCAGGTCTTCTAAAGTTTTCTCCGGCCATGCCTTAGAAGGGGGTAGGGAAGATACGTGGGTTCTCAAAAATTCTGTCTAACTGGGCAAAGTGGTACACACCTGTAATCCCAGCTATTGGGAGGCTGAGGCCGGAGGGTTACAAACTCAAGGCTGGCCTGGGCAACATAGCAAGACCCTGTTTTAAAATTTTAAAAGGCTGAGGATGCAGCTTAGGCCAAAGGCCCTGGCTTTAATCCCAATCACAAAAACAACGAATGAAAAATTCCATCTATTCATCCCACAAATACTGAGTCCCTTTGCAACGTACTAGGGGCTGACTTTTCAGAGGCAGACCTGCTTTCCATCACTATAAAGCTCCATCTGGGGTACAAACTCGTAAAGGCTGCTGCCATTAGGAGAAAGTGACACTCGTGACAGCAGGGGCGAGGTGCTCTGTAAACCCTGAAGACAGTGGGTCTCACTAAGAAAACCTCAAGGCCTGTCCATGCCAGTGATGCATGTTGTAGCATGTATGACGCACTCCTTTTGCTTTTTAACGGGATAGAGAGAAAGAGGAAGAAGCACGACATCCGGGTGACCATGCCATTGCAGGGAACCCAGGGCCTAGGCCAAGATGGTGGCAGAGGTGTCAGAGCCTTGATGTTTCCCCCTTTGAATCTAGCAGTTAAGATGTATCAACTCAGGACAGAATTCTGTCTCCTGTCAGGTTTCCCTGCCCCTTGCAGTCCTGCTCCCAGACACTTCTGTCATAATCTTCATACTTTGGACACATTTTCCTAATCCTCTCATTTCAATCTTCTAATTCTTTCTCTCTCTCTCTTTTTTTTTTTTTTTTTTTTTTGTCTTTTTGAGACAGGGTCTCGCTATGCAGCCCAGGCTGGCCTCAGATCGCCTCAGCCTGCCAAGCGCTGGGATTACGGGCGTTCGCTGCCACGCCTGGCTTTCAATCTTCTAATTCTTACATTTCGCATCCCAGGCCTCCTCTGTTGTCCACTTCCGGTTTCCTGGACATCTTTCGGGAACTCTGTCCCTTTCCTCACACTATTCCCTCTATGTCAGTGCCACCCCTTCACCCAAATCTCAAAGTGTCAGGGCCCCAGAAAAAGCCGGATAATGCCAGGCTGGATAAGCCTCTCAGGCAACCCCCGTGTGGTCCTGGTAGTGGAACTGAGGCAGAGATGATGGCACAACTTGCTCGTTGTCTCAGAGCAAGCTGGAGCTCCGGCCCCCAGCGTCCCCATGCGCTGCACTCTCCTGGTCTCTGCTCCAGAGAAAGCCTGGCCCCCTGGTCCCACCCCTGCCCCTGAGCTTGGTGACAGATGAGCTTATGGGGCCACCATCCCAGAGGACTAGGAGGTGTGGGTCCCCAGGACCTCCCTCACCTGAGGGGGACCCCTGGCCTCTGCTGCCTTTCCAGTCTCATCGGGTGTTCTCTGCTCCAACACACCCAACTGCCTCACCTCCTCCAGGGCACCCTGGTCTCCTGCATCCAGACTTTTGCACAAGCTGTTACCTGTACCCGAGAACCCTGCAAGCTAGTTTGTTTGCATCCTTCAGGTCTAGATATAGAAGTGCAGGGCCAGATTCATGGGCAAGTGACCTGAACCTTAGAAATAGGAGCTCAGAACCTAATTGAATGTTATTGTTGTCTTGAAATTCTAAACACTTTTTGAACAAGGACCCTTGCATAATTCTTTCACACCAGGTACTGCACACTACACAGCGAGTCCTATGAAAGTGCTTTGTTTCCGTAAAACATCCTGATTCCCAATTTCCTTTGAGAAAATTTTCCATCTGCAGTCTCCTCCACTAACCAGAACTTAAAGGCAGGAACCACAGGGTAGGCTCCAGTTTTCCCTTACCTATCGGTCCTCAGATTCTACTGGGGAACCCATTCTTCAGAGGGAGCTGAGATCTCTCTTGGGGCACGTGACTCAGGCTTCTCCTACCAGGTCAGGCCATGCTCCTGACTCAGAGACAGCAAGTAACCAGGCTAATATAAAAGCTGACAGATGCGTCCTCTTCCCTGCCAAACATTAGCAAGGAAGCCTATGGTCTGAGAACTACCACCAGCTGTCTTAAAACCACAAGAGGATCCAAAAGCTGGTCGTGATGGTACTAAGAGGCTGAGGCGGAGGACTGCCAAGAAGTCAAGAACAGCCTTGGCTACATAGTGAGTTCAAGCCCAGCCTGAACTATATAGCAAGACCCAGTCAAAACAAACAAACAAACATCAGGGGATCTAGCCTGACGATGAGGCTCACAGTGTGGAAGGGAGAGAACAGACATACAGGGCATGGATGTGGATCAAACCACATGTGCACTTTCCATCTAAATTTTCCAGTCATGTGGCTGTGTCATGGTTTGTGTCTAGATGTCCCCTCAAAGCCTCATGCAGTCATAGAACTTCTTCAGAGGTGGCTGAATCTAGAATGTGTGGTTGACTCATAGTGCAGTGCTGGGATTAAGATGCTGGCCTTCGGGGTGGGTGACTGCTGGATCAGCCCACTGACTGGATCGGCACCACCCTGACCCCAGGAGACTGGATACAGTGTAAGGGACAGAAGGAGGCTTGCCTCTCCCCCTCGTAGCCTTTGCTGCCTTGTGGGTGCCAAGAATTGTTTTCTGCCAGGCCACCCTGCCTTGGAGCCAGCAGATTATGGGCCAAAACCTCTACAAACTGTGAGCTAAATAAACTCTTCCTCCTTCACTTTGGGTGTTGGTTATTTTGTCCCAGCAACAAGAAAAGCAACTAAGACAGGCTGCAAACAGCCACCTCCACAGCAGTGTACACATCCTGTTGCTCGTGTAGTTGCCCCAGGGACCTTGGAGACACTGCTTCCTGGCAGATGTTTGTACCTCTGATCTCATCTGTTCCCAGTCTAGGCTCCAGACAGGTTTGTGAGGTGCTTTTGGGATATCCCAGGCTACAGTGTCAAGGATTCACACTGGTCAAGTCATCATGTCCATTTGCACCAAACTGCAAAACAAGGAGCTTTTGCTCGAGTCCCTGCACAGGGCCAAATTCCAGCTCCCTGGCCACCAAAAGACCCACAGCTCCAAGAAGTGGTGCTTCACCCAGTTTAATACAGATGAATTTAAAGACAAGGAGCGCCTCATGCCCGGTGGCTGTGGGGTGAAGTATGGCCCAGAGCACAGTCCCCTGGACAAGTGGGGGCCTTGCACTCTTGAAGGCTGATCTGTGCTGTCCCCTCCTTCGGTCAAGTTCGTCAAGAAATCTTATCTGCACCTGTCCTCACTTCAGCAGCACATGTACTAAAAGCAATCTTATCTCCACCTAAACGCACACACGCATGCACGCATGCACAAATACATTTTCAGGTGTGAGAATCAGTCACCTCTGTTGCTCAAACCAGAGAGCAGAGCTTCCTCTTACTCAGATGCAAGTGCTTCCTAGAGGACAGCATACACCTCCCGTTGGAGCATTCCTGGTGCCCAGCATGAGAAAGGTGCTCATGCTGCGGGTGTAGCTCAGCAGCTCTAGGATTGACGCCCAGCACAAAACATAAATGAATAAAAGCATGAATGAATGAATAAATAAATAAGGAAAGGAAAAAGAAAAAAACTGCACAAAGTGGGGGTGTTGAAGTGAACAAAGTCAGCAAAATTTCTGCCCCTGCGACCCACATTCGAGTGCGGAAAGCAAAGTGAAATGTGTAGTATCTTAGAAAAAAACTGGAAACATATTAAACATTTATCGACTGGCAAATGGATAAACAAGATGTAGTATGTCTGCCCTGTGGAATACTACCCAGCAAAAACAAGGAACAAGCTGCGGACGAGTGCATAAACCCAAAAACAGTACTCTGAGTGAGAGAGCCAGACACAAGACCACACCACGTGGGACGCCGTTTCCAGGAAATGCTCAGAAAGGGTAATTACAGAGATGGCATTTTGCTCCGCCATCGCCTGCGCCGCAGTCCCACTCCCAGGACCAGGACCACACGGGGTTGCATGAGATGAGGAGAGGCTTAGCTTCTTCCCCCGCCCCGGCGTTACTGGGCTCCCTTCTGGGCCTGACGCCTTTAGGGTGGGGTGTAGTGTGAGGAAAAGGACAGAGTTCCCCACGGGTGTCCGGACACCAGAAGGGGACAGTGGTAGTTGGCAGCCGAGGGTGGGAACAGGATTAACTATAAATGAGCAGGAGGGACCTTACAGAGGTGGTGAAAACGTTCTAAAATTGATTTACAGTGGTCGGGCGTGGTGGCGCACACCCGTAATCCCAGCACTTGGCAGGCTGAGGCAGGAGGATAGTTGTGAGTTCGAGACCAGCCTGAGCTACAAAAGGAGCTCAAGGCCAGCCTGAACTGTATAGTGAGACCCTGTCTCAAAAAATAAAATAAAATTGACTTGTGGTGACTACAACTTGGTAAAGGTATTAAAATCAATTTGCCCAGGAGACCCTTCCATAAGCATTTCTCCCAAGGGTCCATGGACATCCTGAAACTCCAAAGGATGCTGCCTCCTCTTTCCTGGCTAGGACCCGAATCCTTGGACAACCCAGAACAGTCACCTTCTGTTCTCCCCAGCCAGCTGGGCCTGCTGAGGCTTCTCTCTGTAGTCAGATGTCCCTGGGCTTAACGATCCCTGAGGCTGGGCACCCAGAACTAGACTGGTAATCGCTTTACCAGTGGCTTCATGCATGTCCCTCATGCCTGACACTCAGGCTCCTGCTCTGCAGGATGACAGTCCACATGCAGAAAGGTGAATTTAGAGGGTAGGACGGCCCAGCTGTCTTTTGCCGAGGACTTTAAACTTCTGTGTGGCAGAAAGGCAGCTCAACAGCTGCACATCAGGAGACTCGCTCAGCCCTCTGATTCACCGACCCAGCAAGTGTTCGCTGACAGTTACTGTGCGCCCTACCCAGGCCACAGGATTCTCAGGCACATTCTTCAAACCTGTTTTCTGGCCTCTTGCTTTGAAAATCTGAGTTACAGCCCACCATGGTGGAACAGGCATGTAATTCCAGCATCCTGAGAAGCTGAGGCAGCAGGATTGCAAATTCAAGCCAAGTCTGGACAATTTAATAAGACTCTCTGAAAATAAAAAGTAAAAAGTCTGGGATATAGGTCAGTGTAAAGGCCCTGGGTTCAATCCCCGTACCATCAAAAATATAAATAGAGAAAAATACAAAATCTGGGTTGTATTGTGGAAATCAGTGTGGAGATTCCTCAAAAAACTAGGACTAGATGTCCCATTTGACCCACTATTCCTCTTCTGAGTATCTTCCCCAAAGAACTAAAAGCATCATACCACAGCAATATATGTATATCCATGTTTATAGTGGCACAGTGTGTAATAGCTAACTCTTGGAAACAAGCCAAATGCCCATCAACAAATGGATGGATAAAACAGGCATGGTTTTTTTTCATACAATGGAGTCCTACTCAGCCATAAAGAAAGATAAACATGAGACATTTATAGCTAAGTGGATAGACCTTGAGACCATAGTCTTAAGTAAAATAAATTGGACACACATGTGAAATACTCTTTGTCTCTCCGTGTGAGAAACAGAAAGTGTAAACAAGGACCACGGTTCATAATAGAAATTGTGAAATAGGAAGGAATTGTTCAAAAGGAAAGGGGAGCAAAGGAGGAGGGATGGGGAAAGGCAGGAAAGGAAAAGTAAAAAAACAGAAAACGGGTACTGTGGAAACAAGCTTTGTGAACGAGGAGGAGACGGGCTGGAGGGAGGGAGGGATGGGGACTAATCAGCAGTGATGTCAGGTACGCGTACAAATCCCCACGGTCACTGTGGTCACTGTGGATACCTAGGTCATACCAACAAGCTTAATAAAAAATTCTGGGTTGTGACTTCAACCCAAAGATCTCCCTGTCTGACTTCCTGAGTGCGTGACCTGGCCCCAGAGGCCCAGTCCCCTCCTTCCCCCACCCCACCCCCACCTTACACGCTTCCGCCTGTCCGGCGCAGCGGCCACCGTGGGGAGAGGTCAGCGCAAGTGTGCACGCGCCGGCGGGTGCCCACTTCCGCGGAAGCGTGCTTGAGAGAAGAGCACGTGTGACTGCAGGGTGTGGAGACTGCGTGCGTGAGCCTGTGAGCACGGAATGCGTGAGTGCGAGTGTGAACCCCGCCCTGACACGTGAACGAGTGGGCGTGCAGCGATAGTTACAGCGGCAGAGTACGCACGCGTGCACGTGGGTGGGCGGAGTGTGGGATGACTGAGGGTGCAAACGTGCTTGTGTGGACGTGAGCACACCCCAGTCCTTCATCGGTCCCGAAGCCACGCCCCCAAGTGCTTGTGGCCCCCGGACCTCCAAGGTTCGAAGGTGCCTCGGGCTGTGAACCCTTGGTCCAATAAAGGGTGACTCTGACCACGGGCAGGGGTCACTGTTCCCACCCTTGACGTGGACCTGGGGCTGCCCAGCTAAAGGTGCCTCCGCCCCGCAAACCCGCCACCTTCTTCCCTCTCCGGGCTGGGCCGCAGCCTCTCCTCGTCAGCCAGTGCCTAGCCCAGCCTTGGCAGTGACCTAGCAGAGAGGTGAAGGGTGCGGGTGGCAGCGGGACATTCCAGGTGCCTCCTCAAGTATGGGGGGCATCTCCGTGGGGACCAGCAGTGGACCGTGTCCAGATGATTATCAGCACTACCGAGTGCTCTCTGCCCTGCCCCGGCCTCCCAGCCAGCCCTCCTGAGCTCTGAGCGCTGTGAGGTGGCCAGCAAAAGTCCATCTCGCCTGGCAGCTTTCAAAACAGGTGGAGTCTATAGCTGAGGGCGCAGCTCAGGAGCACAGCGCTTGCCCGGCGTGTCAGAGGACCTGGGTTCAGTTCCTGGCACCACAAAAAGGCAAAGGAAAAACTGAAAAATCACATGGAGACCAGAGAATGCTGGGAGGGTCCCCAAAGGGCTTCCTTGAAGCAAGAAGGGAGCTGCTGGTCTGTTTTCAACCTACCACAACCCCGCCCCTCTGACAACCTCGCAGTCCCAGGAGTCTCCCCACTGGTGCCCTGCTTCCTGGCCATGTACAAGAAGAGGCAGCATACACCCCTTTCCTGCTCCCACACTGAAGAAATTCCCAGGGTGTTGATGAGGGCTGGGAAAGGTCCCCAGGGTTGCAATAATTGTCCATACACCCCCTTCTCATTAAAAAATATGGTATTAGTACATGTGCAGACATAACTTATTTTTATACTGAGGCGTTGGTACATGTACACCGCACATCCTGATTCTTTTTACTTCCCCTCCCGCCCTGTTCATTTTTAAGGTACAAGGGACCAAACCTAGGGCCTCATGCTTGCTGGGCAAGTGTTCTACCTCTGAGCCATCTCCTCAGTCTTTGTTTGTTTGTTTTTTGAGACATGGTTTTGCTAAATTGCCCAGGCTATGTCAGGCATGCTGGCACGTGCCAGCACTCAAAAAACTGAGGCAGGAGGATCACTTTGAGTTTGATGCCAGCCTGGGCTTCATAGTGAGTTGAAGGCCAGCCTGGGCTATATGGTGAGACCCTGTCTCAAAAAAAACAAAAAGTAAATGAACAAAATTGCCCAGGCTGAGCTCAAACTTGTGATCTTCTTGCCTCAGCCTCCTGATTGAGGGGCTTACAGGTGCTGGCCAGGCTGGCACTGAATTTGCAATCTTTCAGCCTCAGCCTTCCAAGCAGAAGGGATTTGGGCAAGGAGCACCACACTTGGCTCTGTCTCACGCTGGAGGGGCTAAAGCCGCATGGCAGGGAGGCCTTGGTAGGGACTTCCTGACGGAGGCTGTGGAAAAGGGTGGGAATACAGGCGAGGGTGGGCACAGCGGTGTGCCCCGCAACCCCAGTGTTTGCGGTGCTGTCTTAGTTACTTTTCTCATTCCTCAGACAAAGTATCCAGCACCTGTCGATCTTGAATCTGTTTCTGTCCAAGGTGAACAGGTCCCGAGAACGAGGTACCCTCGGATGAATAGAAAAGTAAGAGGCAAAAGAAATACAAGAGAGATAAAATTCTGGGATCAGGGGGCTTACAGCCTCTTGGACTGCAGCCTCCAATAGCATTTTCAGTAAGCTTTTATTAGGAAAGAACAAAGGAGGCAGCTGGGTAGATGGGAGGGTATCAACCATTTCGGCAAGGCCAGTACAACGCAATTATCATCAGCATGAGACTGGACTAGTCAGCCATCACGTTACCATTCCTTCATATCACAGCAAAGCATGCAGTGTTGGCCCCAGGCTTATGATGCTTTTGCTAGACTTCCTCCAGAACCCAACAGTCAAGGCGTGGTCAGAACTGAGGCAATACATTGAAAGAGCAACTAAAGAATGTCCTTCTCCACAAGCACCCAAAGTTAAAGGATAAAAGGTTTGTTTAGCTCACAGTTGGTAGAGGTTTCAGTTCATAGTTAGCTGGCTCTAAGGCAGGGTGGCACATGGCAGAGAGGCAACAGTTCATGGCAGGCGGAAGGCAGCCGGCAGCAGAGCAGCCACACAGGGAGAAAGCCAGTGAGGCTCTTTCTGTCCCTTCTAACATATCCTCTACACACCCACAGGGCGAGTAGAACTCACACCTCGTGTGGACCGTCTACCGCACCATCCACTCAGAACTATCCCAAGCCAGTCAGTGGGCTAATCTGGTAATCAAACACCCTTAACCCCTTACCCACACCCTCTAGGTCCACCCACCTCTGAGAAAGCCCCACCTATGACCACATGAGGCTTTGGGGGGGACATCTTTTTTCTGCTTTAAATTTTCTTTGTTTTTTGGGACAGGGTCATGTTATGTAGTTGGCTGGCTTTGAACTCACTGTGTAGCACAGGCTGGCCTCAAACTTATGGTGATCCTCCCAAGTTCTCGGATTACAGGTATGCGCCACCATGCCCAGCTGGGGGACATCTAGACACAAGCCATAACAGAGGCTGAGGCAGGAGGATCATAAGTTTGACAACTGCCCAGGCAAGTTGGTAGGAGCCTATCTCAAAAAAGAAACAATGAAGGAAAGAAGGAAGGAGCAAAGAGGGAAGGAAGGG
>PVLD010025613.1:0-30877 GCA_004027595.1 Dinomys branickii
CTCGGCCCTGGCTGTTGGAAACTGGCTGCATTTTTAGGTCACTCCAGCAAATCCATAAAAGCTCATCCTTTCTTCCTGAAACAGGGCATCGTCCCCCCTTTCTCTTGGTCAGCTCTGGCTCCCTTCGGCCGAACCCTGCTTCCTCCTCCCATTAGTCTCACCTGACACGTGCTTGTGATGCTTGGCTCAGGGTCCTTTCTACTGCCTGTGAGTCAAACGACCCCATTGTCTAGTATCAGTGGAATCTGTTTTAGATTTTTAAATTTTTTTGGTGTGTGCATGTGTGTGTGCTCTGGGATGGAGGGCCCTTTGTGGTGAGCGACATTCCCAGTCCCCCTTTAATTTATTTTTC
Source organism: Dinomys branickii (assembly GCA_004027595.1). NCBI lineage: Eukaryota > Metazoa > Chordata > Mammalia > Rodentia > Dinomyidae > Dinomys > Dinomys branickii. Next base: position 353 of record PVLD010025613.1, read on the forward strand.
TGAGTAGGTTCTTGGTAATTCCCTAAATTACCAGGATGGGACTTTGACTTCTGATCCTCCTGTAAGGCCAGGGTGCTGGGATTACAACCATGCACCACCACACCTGGCTGTTTTTGAGTTTTTAGCCTTAACTATTTTGGGTGGCGGTTAGTAGAAAAGGATGTAGTTTTGTTATCCCAGGCAGAGTTCTCCTTCCCCACTTCGGTGAAGGGACAGGTGCATATTGCTGGGAAGGGGATGATGCATGGGCAGCACCAAATGCCACATCCAAAGGGCACAGAGGGGTTAGGCGGTGTCCAGCTCCATCCAAGGCGCCTCCACCCCAAACCCACGGGCATCCGTTACCAGAAGGCAGGGACGTCTTAGGTTTGCTGTCTGTCGGCTCCTTGATGTCCCCCATTCTCCCTGAAACAAAAACAAAACTGCACTTGCAATGCACAAGCAACTCTTTATAAAAGAGAACCACAGGCTTTGATATGTTGCCTTGGTGACGCATCTGGGTGCCCATTTTAATCTACCCCTTTAGAGCTGGAGGACATACACATTCATTTCCTTCAGTGTAATGCTGTTTCTGTGTACCCAGAAGCCCTCATACAGGGGCCCTGGGAAGTGAGGATCTCTTAGTCACACCCCTCCCCAGAGCCCTGCAGTGGTACCAGCCTGTCCTGTGGTGCTCAGTGAGAGGCACCCGCTGGGCTCCTGGACACAGGGCTGCACCGGCCGCTCCTCCATCCTTTGGCGCTGCCCATGCAGCCTTTTGAGGTTCACCTTTGCCTGCAGCTTCCACGCTGAGCTGGGAGGTGGGAACTCTGTGAAGGCACCACCACCTGCCCGGGTGCACTTGGCAGCCGGTTTCTGTCACTGTCACTTCCTGCTCTGCCCCACAGCCCCCACCCCACCAGGTTGGTTGGCTGCCTTCTCTCTCCCTCCTCCTCCAGCCAGCAATGCTGGGCAGAGGGAACAGAAACCTTTTTGTGGATGGGAGAAACCTTCCTCCCATTGCCCTCTGGTCTCCTGTGCTCTCAAATATCCCTGCTCCCATCCTCTCTCTGGGAAATGATGCTACTGGAAACAATGTCACAAACCTCCTGACTTTCCCCTGGTGAAAAGCACACAGTGCACTGCTACTCACAAAGGAGGGGCAGCGGCTTTGTGGATGGTACATGGCACCGAATGCTGCCTCCAGGTGCTGACCAGATTGTGACAAAGCCAAGCCTGGAGGGAGGCACAGCCCCGGGAGGGATCCGATGGCTTCTTTGACTGTTTCCGCCTCTTTCCACTTTGCCCACAGGTCAAGAAGGAGAGAAAAGCAGAAGTCACTGTGGGTAACAGGCTCCACCTTCGCAGTGGGCGGCGGGAGAGCGGGGAGGACTCCACCACCAGGGCCGGAGAGGAGTGGAGAGTGGAGAGCTGGGAGGGGGCGGGGAGAGCTCGCGCTCAGTACTTGGGGTGTGGGAGGAGCTGGGGGCTCCTTCGGTCTGTCTCCCACCCCGCGCATCCTCTGCCTTCCTTTCAGGATGAAGTTTTGGGGCGCTTCTTGTGTGAAAGGGTTTGGCCTTGCCAGTCAGGGGACCTACAGGTGAGGGACCGCTCTGTCCCCCCCAAGCATCTTCCTGTCCCTGTCTTTGCATGGTGTCAGCCACTGTGTTTGAGCTGCGTTGCTGTGACCTCTTGTGTTCTCAGCCAAGATGCTTCCAGCACAGAGGGCGGGCAGACCTCGGAGGAATCCTCATGGGTGACTGGCCTGGTTTTGGCTGGGGTTCCAGGATCGGCGTAGCCTAAGGAGCCTCACTCCCTTGTGCAGGCTGTGGCCTTGGGGCTGCACTGGAGGCATCTGCTCAGGAAGCTGGTGGTCGTGGGGACCCGGTGGGATCACAGCACAGACAGGTGGTTAGTCTCTGTCCCAGGGGCTGCTCGTCTTTGGGGGACTGAAGTCAAACTGTCCCCGGGACTTGGGCTCCCTGGTCTCTTGACTGCAGTGGCTGAGAGCCCTGACTCTTGCTTTTGCGGTCCCCAGGGAACCGTGGCTGTTGGGTGGGGCTGCGGGCCTGGTGCAGCATGTGGCAGAATGAAGTGATTAATGTCTGTTACTGAGCTCAGGTTGGAAAGCTCATCCTTCAGGAAAAAAGAATGCCCAGGTGATGACAGTCAGGAGAAAGTAGGCTTTACGAAGGGTGCTGGCAACCTGCGAAGGAGGCAGACCAACACCTCCAGCTCCCCTTCCTGGGCCTTCTGGGCAGTGTAGGGTATTTGTAGGGAACACAGGTCTTGAATAATGTTTAGAGGTCGGCATGTTTCAGGAGCTTGACTTAGCTACCTGCTGCTGATCTGAGCGGGTTCATGCAGACACCAGGATGCTTCTGTTTAAGTCAGTTCTGTGATCAGCAGCCAGGTCCGAGAATCAGCTCAGGAAAATGAGTAAGGTCAAAATAATGCGAAGTGTAGCCTGGTGTGATGGCACAGGCCTGTAATCCCAGCACTTCAGGAGGCTGTGGCAGGAGGATTGAAAGTTCAAGCTCAGCTTGGGCAATTTCATAATTAATAACATTATAATAAACACAGACTATGTTTCAATAAGACACACGATTCCATCAGAATGTTGTCAAAATATACAAATTTAGTTACCAGACACTTCGCTGCCATCTGCCCAAACTGTAGTAAACACACACATTTTCCATCTCTGAAGGGAAACAATGTGTGATACTATTTTTCTGAATGGGAAAGCTGTCCACATCATGAGTAGCACTGTCCTCACTACGGCCGTGGGTACATGGGGGAGCGACTGCCCTGAGCTCAGCTTTCTTTGAAATTCATTTACTATCTCTGTTTCCTAAATACATTGCCAGTCTCTCCCTTTTCCACCTGCATCCTCACCACTGTACTGTCCAGACGCTTCTCTTTTATAGCTTGGACAACCGCAGCGCCCCTACCTGGTTCTCCCGCTGGGCTCCCTGCTCGTGGCACGCTGCTCCCAGCACCCTGGACAGCACCCGCTGTTCTCCCTCAGCCTGACATTTTCACTCCCGTCCCTGACAGGCAAATTTGAGCAGGTCTTCGAGCCGGAGATGAGGCGTTGCCTGTCCTGCGTGGGCCTCCCCTGCCCTGGGCCCTGTCACCCCGTCCGTTGCAGTTCTTGCTGTAGTAAACAGGCAGCTCAGGTCCACGGTCCTTTGTGCCCTCGCTGGCACATACGGAAGGACGTGTCGAATTTATTGTCAAGCAGCTGTATAGAGAATCATCCTTCAAGTAGGGAGGTGGGCAGGGCCACGAAGGCGTCTGCCCCCGAGTATGACTTTGGGTGCAGTTTACATCCCAAGAGCTACTCTTGAGGTTACTCTTGGGGCCTGGGGAATTGGGGCTTCTGTGGTGCTTGTCAGCATTTTACTTAGCAGTTACTTTCAAATCGTGAAACATCTTTCTGACTTTTATCGAAGGTCAGCGTTTCCTCAGGAACTTTAAGCATTCCAGGAACTCACAAAAGATAAGTTCCTAATTGAAACCGGGTCCGGACCTAAGGCAGGAGGTCTTTAAAGAACATTTCCTCCCCTGACATCACTGGGCTGGAGGCCGTGGCAGCCAGGAATGCGGAGTGCCTTGTTCTGGGGTTCCCTGCCAGGTCGCCGGGCATCGGCAGAACGTGCGCCTGAAGATGTCGCTGCGCACTGAGGGATCGGTGTGGGTCTGAGGACCGGTAAGTGATTATAAGTGAATTATACACTGGCGTCTTCGTTTCTTAGCTCAACTGGCAATGCGTAACATTTTAGGGACCACTAATGTCCAACTACCAACCTGGCAGAAGGGTCCGCAGCCTTTCTCCTGCTCCCGGGCGCTCTGAGCCTATCTCGTGACAGGGCAAGTTTGGGGTGACCCCACGCCAGGACTGCGACCTCCTTGAGTGAGGAGGCATTTCGCCAGTCTTCATGCCTCGATGCCACAGCGCCCGGTCCAGGTGGACCTCTCTTTGTTTGCGTCCTTGCTTCGTCCTCGTCCCTCTCCCTTGCTGAGAGCCTGGGAGGCGCAGCGGGCAAGGAAGGAGCGGCTTAGACCGAACGCTCGGCTCCTGTCATTACGCAAGCAGCCACTAAGAGGCAGCAGAGCCCCACCTTTCTGCCCTGCCGCCTGCAACCCCAGGCAGCCTGCCTTCACCAGAAAAAATCAATTCCCTGAGAGCTAATTTGCCAAAAATCATTTTGTAAAATAGTCAACTCAGCAAATAATCACCCTGCTAAATCACTGAGCCGTTACCAGAGCTTTGGTTTTACTCTGACATCTCCTCAGATACTTAATACTTTACTCACGAGCATGTTTCTTTTCCCGGTCCTGTCCTGTCTGCTTTGGGCAAGCGGCATCTCGCTAGGGCTTGACCTCGGTCTCTGGACTGAGCTCCACCTCTGGATAAACTGTACTTGGCTGGTCTAAGATTTTGGCCTCGCTGTTTCAGTGAATTGGTTTGATGTGAATTGCCCTCGTGCCCAGGGAAGGGGCTTTGTCTCACTCTGGGGCCTTCTTCCTCCATGGGGAGGAGGAGGTGGAGAGGTTTTCTGAGTTTTCCCATCAGTGTGTGACTTCCATGTCCCCTGCAGCCCCCTGGGCCATCCCAGCCCAACCAGGCTTTGCTCTAGGTCGGTGTCATGGCAAAGGCATCCCCAAGGCTGGCATGGGAAAGCAGCCTGGGGGAAGGGACAGTCTACTCCATACCTGAGCAGCTGGGAGGGCCCAGAACCACCTCTGACACTGAGAAAGCCAGTGTGAGCTCAACTTCATGGACTTCTGTGCTGTGTGCGGGGACCCCTGGGAAGGAGTCCTGGGAAGGAGCCCTGGGAAGAAGTCCTGGAGCAAACTGTTTCCACCAGGGCAGTGAAGCCTGGTTTGCTGGAAGGGTCAGAAGTCTCCAGAATCACAAAGACAGACGGTGGGGGCAGGCTGTGGTCCAGGGGTATAGAGTTCCCTTTGTGTCGCAGGGTGGAAAAGCTCTGGGAGACGGAGCTCCACTGTGTATTTTGCACTAGCACTGTACACTTGCAGATGATTGGGAATGAAACAGGGAATGAAAAATGTGAGGTACGGTTTTTCTCTAGTAAGGTGCTGAACTTCCTGCAGAAGTTGAGACCAGGCCGTTGGGACATGATGGTCTCTCTCACAGGCAGTAGGTTCTCCCATCCCGAATTCTGCTCCCTGGGGAGAAGCTGTCATTCGCCTCTAGGCAGCTCTGGTTAGTGGGCTTTTGCTTCAGGGTGCAGGTTTTAGGGACCCCCTTGGGTAGAAAGGGGAGATCTGTTACAGGGAGCTGTAAAGACTGCTTCAGGGTCAAATTAGGAGGGGGTTAGGGAGGAAACAAACCATATGTTCATACATATATTTACCTGGATCTTGGAGGGGCCAGTGAGAGAGGAGGTGGTGGGGACCAGGAACAAGGCCTGCTGCAAATGGCTGTGCTCCCACCCCCTTTGGCTGTGTGGTGACCCCAAAGGGCAGCAGAGCTACCTGGGGAAGGGAGCGTGGCCTGTCTCCTCCTCAGTTCCACCTGCTCCTGCGTGTGTCTACCCTGAGCCTGGGACCCTGCACTTCCTGTGCAACTGCACCGCGCCTCTGTTGTTGTGAAACCCGTTTGTAGCAACCTCTTCCTTCCCAGACATACTCAGAAACCCTCCTGCCCGGGGTTCAGGTCCTGAAACACAGTCTTTCCCTGCGGTCCTCACCCCAAAGCTCAGGCTCTCCTTAAGATTCGCTGCCACTGGCCTGAGGGAACCCAGCAGCTACTTCCGCCCAGTGGAAGATGGAGGGATGGGACGAGGCCAAGTGTGAAGGTCCTGAGACAGTGGGAGGCCAGAGAACAGCCCTGAGGTACATATGTGGTGTGTGTGTGTGTGTGTGTGTGTGTGTGTTTTGTGTGCATGTTGTGTGTGTGGGTCTGCAGTGTGGGTGTGTTGTGCTAGCACATGTATATGGGGTTGGATTTCAGGGCTCTTGGAGGGACTGTTCTGCTTCAGTCACCCTAACCCATGTGGGCACATGGGCAAGAGAGCCTCAGGGCACAGCCACTGGGGAAGCCATGTGGCACAGCTTTCCTTGGATGAGGGGCAGTGCAAGAGGATGCTCAGCCTGAGGAGGAGGAGAAGGAAGAAGAGGAGGAGGAAGAGGATGAGAGGGGGGCATGGTGCAAGCTGAGGAATAAGAAGGCAGAAAGGAGTCTTCTTAGGAGCTTTTAGCTGTGACAGTGCCACAGAGCAGTCCCTAGGCAGACCCTGGTGGGCAATATTGGAATGCTGGCCTTGCTAAGAAGCTGGGGACAGGGACACTGATTTTCCACATCCAGTCTTCTAATCCAGCCCTTCGCAGTTATGGTCTCATTGCCTAGGCATTGAGGGCCGTAAGTACTTCTCCTGAAATCATATTCTGACTTCACCTGGGCTTACGCCCACCTTTGGCCCTCCTCTTCCTCTTGATGACTACTTGCTGGGCTGGACTGAGGTCCTTCCTGTGCTGGGCTCTGGAAGCTTCTCTGACCGCTTGCTCAGTGGGTGGGGACTGTCCTTAGATGTAGGCAAACCCTGAGTCACAGGAAGCTTTTCTCAGATGCCTTGACTCTCGGCCCTCTTGGGCCATGTCCAGAGAAGAGGATTAGTGTTTAGTGGCTTCACTTCTGGCTCTGTGGGCTCGTCGTTCCCTCTCCTGTAGAAGTGTTCCTCTCTCTGGGGCTAAGACATCTGGGCCAGCACAGCACGAGGCCCTGGGTGCAGAAGCAGAACCTTTGCTAGTGGGCCGCTCAAGGTAATGCTGATGATGAGACATGGAACTCATAAGGTAATTTAAAATATTAAATGACATTATACTTAAAATCGTATCTATTAACAGGGTACCATGCGATGGTTCGATAACACGTAGAGATTGTGTCGTGGTTCAGTCAGGTTAAACGTAACTCTCTTCTCAAATACTTATCATTTCTTTATGATAAAAACATTCCAAATCCTTTCCTCTAGCCCCTTGACACTGATGGCACAATCGTCATCTGCAGTGCATGCTCTCTATCCACAGCGATAGCACAGAACTCTCTACTACAGTTGAACCTTTCCCCACCCTCAGCCACTCCTGCTCCTCCCCATTCTACTCTCAGCTCCAGTGGGATCAGCTCTTCTACCCCATGTCAGAGTGAGATCCTGCAATCTGTGTCTTTCTGTACTTGGCTAATTTTACTTAACATAATGTCTCACCTATGTCATGAATGCCAAGATTTCACCCTTTTTATGCCTGAGTAATAGTCCACTGTGTATATGCACTACATTTAAAAACATCTATTCATTAATTGATGGATGCTGAGGGTGCATTTTTTGGCTATTGTCAAATGGTGCTATAATAACCATGGGCTTGCCAATGTCTCCTTGACATGCTGATTTTAATGCCTTTGGGTGTATCACCGGAGTGGGATGGCTGGATCATATGTTAGTTCTATTTTTAGCTGACTGGGGAACTCTGCTGTTTTCCATAGTGGCTGTGTTATTTTACACTTCCAGCAATACTATGCAATTTCCCTTTCCTTTCCATCCTTGCCAATACTCCTTTTTTTTTTTTTGATATTAGCCATTATTACAGGAGTGTGGTGATATCTTACTGTGGTTTTGGTTTACATTACCTGATCATTTGTGATGTTGAGAATTGTTTCATATATCTGTTGACAATTCATTTTCTTATATATCATCTTATTTGAGACTTTTTTGTACTGAGGATGGATCCAGGACCTCAAGTATGCTGAGTAAATGCTCTATCACTGAGCTACATTTTCATTTTTCTCTTAAAAAATTTATGCTGAGATAGGATCTCCCTAAGTTGCCTAGGCTGGCCTTGAACTTGTGATCCTCCTGCCTCTGATCCCCATGTACTGGGATTACAAGTGTGTGCCATCACACCCAGCCTGCAAGGGTACTGTTAGAAGACTGAATGATCTGTGCATGGTGCCACATACCTCTAATCCCAATGAATCTGGAGGCTGAGACAGGAGGGTTGAAAGTTTGAGGCTAACCTGGGTAATTTTTTTTAATTTTTATTGTTTTATTTTATTTTATTTATTTATTTTTTTGGCGGTACTGGGGATCGAACTCAGGACCCCATGCTTGCTAGGCAGGCGCTTATTCCACTGAGCTATATCCCCAGCCCCTGTTTTATTTTATTTTAAAAGTAAAAGAACAAAAACACTAACAAACATACACACAGTGGCACAAGAACATTACAAAAACCGAACTACAGGTGGCAGGGGATTGACAATGGTTGTTGTATTACATGTTGGTAGTTTCAAAGTGTATACTCAGGACAATACAAATAGACATACAAGGTTGATCAAACAACTGATCACCGATTGTTTCCCACATCAATATGACATGAGACAACAGTGCAACCATGTCAGCCATCCAGCACATACATACATACCTACTCAGCTATCCTCCTCTTCCTCCTCTCCTTCCCTTCATCCTGATTGCTCTGTACCCTTGAGCAGTCTCCCTTCATACCTCTTGATCTATATTCTCACCTCCATAACGTGGGCAATTTAGCAAGGTCTTGTTATATACACACTCAACATACCCTAGAACAAAGTAAAACATAAAATCAAAAGTAAAAACATGACTAGGAATGTAGCTCATAGCTCCCTGAGTTCAATCCCCAGTGCTGAAAAAAACAAAAAACATTTCTTAAAGTAGGTGATGCCACTTTCGTGTTATGCGTGAGGACACTGGGGCTGGGGTGGTTTAGCAGCCCCCAGATATCTCAGCTAGAGAGCAGCACAGCAAGTAGAACCCGGCCAGCTCTTAGCCTGTGCCTCCCCCATGCTCCCCCATCAGCTTCTCCTGGCAGTGATATGCGCAGCTCCAACAAAAGACTCTCTCTCGTTTGTCTCCTGCAGTGCAGTATTAGCATCTCATGTACAGCCCATGTTACACTTGCTTGTGTGCTCCTCTTACCGCAGTGCCTCCCGAGCTTGGCTAATCATCATTACTTACCATTTGACGAATACAGACTTCCAGCCTCTTCCTTTGAGATTCTGATTTTTCAATCTAGATTACCCTGTTATGTTACAAATCTTACATCTTTTTGAGAAGTGGTCTCACTTGCTGGGTTGCTCAGGCTGGTCTTGAACTCCTGGGCTCTGGTGACCTTCCTGCCTTGTTCTCCTGCGTGTCGGGGACTACAGCTGCCCACCGCTGGATCCAGCTGAATCTGTATTTTTTGTAACATCTGATCATTATCGTTAGTTATGAGATTCCCTTGAGCTTGCAAGCTGCCTGCTTACTATGGTTTCCAACGTATCTGACTCTCCGTGGTCTGAACGGTGATGAAGTGTGAAAGAATAAGAGGGTTTGTTTTAGGGACAAACCACAGGAAGGTGCTGGGAGACAGTGTAGTGTGAGTTAGGACTTCAGCAGCTGGGACTCTTCCGGGGAGAAGGGAGTGAGCTTTCGCTCCGCACTCTGCGCGTCCTGGGCATGAGTGGATCACTGAGGTTTGCTTCTTGTTCCTACAGAGCCAGCAGGAGCCACTCTCAGGAGAGTCCGTCCCTGGAGCAGGACTGCTCCACACCTAGCCTGCGGCTCCTATTGTTGGGGAAACGGCACGCAGGAAAAAGTGCTACTGGGAACACCATCCTGGGCAAAGATGCATTTGACTTCGGGTTTGGCCCTCAGCATGAGACTGTGAGGTGCCAGCGAGAGAGGGGCACTGTTTTAGGGCGGCAGGTCGTGGTCATCGACACCCCTGACCTTTTCTCCTCGCGAGCCTCTGCTGAAGCAAAGCCAGGCAATGTGGAGAGGTGCTTGGAGCTCTCGGCTCCTGGCGTCCACGCGCTGCTCGTGGTGGTGCCCATTGGAAACTACACTGTGGAGGACGAGCAGACCTTCCAGGGCATCCAGGAGGAGTTCGGGGCGGAGGCCAGCAGGCACATCCTCACAGTCTTCACCAGGAAGGAGGAGCTGGGCAGCGACTCCCTGCAGGATTACCTTGAGGGCCAAGAGTCTCTTAAAGCAGTGCTGGGTGGCGATGAATGGCGGTACTGCGCTCTGGACAATAAGGCGGCCAGGCGCGAGCGGGCGGCCCAGGTGTCGGAGCTCCTCGGCAAGGTCGAGCGTTTGGCGGAGAGGCAAGGACCCTGGCGTGTGAACCCTGGAGGGGAAGGCCTTGGATTTCAGGCAAGAATTAGCTTTTCGGGAGAAGGAGCATGGCTGGGTGTCAGGGGACAGCGGCTTTGTTGGAGATGATCCTCTGGACTCTGGGCCAGTGAAAGGGGTCAGGCGGTGGGTACCGAGGTGTCAGAGGGTGGCCTGGGCATTGGCCCTTTCTTTCGTAACCCCTCGGGTCGCTGGACACACAAATGACTCTACAGTATTTTTCTTCCCCAGTCTTCACCAAAATCCCCCTTTTTGCTTTTTCCCCTCTTTCTGGTGACACTAAAGAGGGCTGAACCCTCCTGCGGCCCTGGCTTGAACAGCTGGGCTCTCGGGGTGACACTCTGGCCCGTCTTCCCTTCTTTGTCTCCTCACCAGCTGATCCCATTTTTATGCCTTTGGGCTTCATGCAGCGGTCGCAAGTGAGTAACCCCAGTCCAGCCCCTGAGGTTCTGGCTCCTGTGCCCGGCCACCCCGCGGCCTCTCCGCTGGGGCCTCCTCCACTGACTCACTGTCTCTGCCCGACCTGTGAGTCTTTCCTCTTAGGTCTCTTAAAACTTCAGTTTCCCGCTCAGCTAAGCAAATGGTGGTGTTGTCCATTCAGCTCCTCTTCACACTGAAACCCACACTCCCGCTTTGCAGCCAAGGCCAGCTCGCTCCAGGTCTCGCGCGACTGGTGCTCCCGAGTCCCAGGCGCCGCCCCAGCCCTCCACCACCGTCTGCGGCAAGCCGGCTCCTCTCATGTCTGCGCTGTTTTGTCTGCTGATGACTTTCTCCTTCAGTTCCGGGCCCCTCCCTCAGCCCATTTCACCCCCAAGAGCCAGGCTGGTGCTTCATGTGACTTTTTCAATGTAAAGGAAAACGTATTTGCCAGTAGATGAAGGTTCCAGAATGTAGGTTTGTCCTCCGAGGAGGTGGCACTGCAACCGAGTGACTTCTGCCTGGAAACCCAGCCCCCCAGTTCCGTGCAGGCAGGGAATTGTGGGTACGGGGGACTCTGAGCCCAGGCGTCAGAGGGGGGAAGCCAGGGCAGGGCGAGCCCCGGAGAGTGTTGGTCAGAGGGACTCGTAGAGGTGACAGTAATAAGCCCAAGCAGGATGGAAATAAAAGAGCCATGGCATTTATTGCTAAGTTGGAAGTAAGAGAGCTATGGCGTTATTGCTAAATTCCAGACACACACTTGACCAACCCTTAACAATAATTGTGTAGAGACGTTCTGCAGTGGCGGTAGCTTCAGAGCTCAGGAAACTGAGCAATGGAAGGTGAAAGAAATCTGGTAACCAGAGCTAAATGGAGAGGCCCCAGGAGAAGGAAGACTGAGGGCTGAGAGGCTCTGGTGCGGGGCAGGTAAGACAGCAGAGGCGGGTTTCCTTGGCTGGGGGGCACTGGTAAAGGTACAGTCAGAGCCAGGTGTGGTGGTGCACACTGGTAATCCCAGCACTCTGGGAGGCTGAGGCAGGAGGACTATAAGCTTTAGTCCCACCTGGGCAGCTTATTGAGATCCAATTAAAAAAAGCCTGGCAGTGTAGCTCAGTGCAAAGGTCCTGGGCTCAAACCCCAGTAATGCCAAAAAGAAAAGAAAAAAGGAATGAAGTGTCAGATGTTTCTAAGAACAGCAGAAGAGCAAGTCTATCACATTATGTATCACTGTTTTTATTTGGGGGAGCAATTACATGGGCTCCCGAGGCAGCAGAAGGGGATGTGCATTGTGTGTCTGACTTCCGGTTCCATGTCTCCATCAGCCCATCTGATGGGCCTCATGTCAGAAGTGTTAACTCTCCACGGGGAGCACAAGAGAAGGAGACACTGGACAGGTCTCCGCCTCTGGGAACCTGTCACAGTGACATCAGTGGGGCTTGGGACAGCTCCACACGGGTGGACTAGATCCAGGACCCTGACTGTGGCTTGACCACATCCTAATCAGCAGGTCACTCTGCAGTGCAGAATGACATCGCCACTTCTTTTCTTTGTGAAGAGATGAGCTTCTAGCTCTGCATGCATCATTTGCCCCTTTATTTTCTAGGATTGTGTGAAGGGAGCTGCCTGTCGGGAGCGAGCTGATCAATGCGGTAAGTGGATCCCTTTAAGAGAGTAGGCTTTTATCTGCTGTCCTTTAAGGCATTATGCAGCCGAAGTGAAGTGGAAGAATCACACATATGGATGAGAATCCGGAGGCACCTGGAGACCTTGCCCAGGTGGGCGCCCACGCCTGTCCCCAGGGAACTCTGAACACCTGTGAGTCCGTGCAGCCCAGCCGAGGTCCTGGACACAGTGTGGGTGTCCCTGGCCTCCTTCAGTGTGTTACGGCGCTGGATTTGCTTTCTGAGGCTTCTTTCCTAACTCAGCCTCTTCTTCCTGGTCCTGGGATCACCACTGCTCAAGTTTTACTCCTGATGGGAAAGTAGAGACCACTTCCTCATGGACAGCACTAGCCTGCAGCGCTCCCTGATGAGGGCTGCAGGCTCCACCTGGTGCTGCAGTCCACCTCATCCCCTGCAGCCCTGCAGTGCCCCTGTGGACACCCTCTTTCTCTCTGGGGGACACAATTTCTTCCATACACAGACACATACAACTGCTGCAACCATCCCATCACGGATGCATGTTTAGCTTATTTCTGGGCCAGTTCTGTGGAAGGACTGAATGTGCTGAGTCCCGGCCTCATGGACCCCCCAGTTTTAGTAGCAGTGATAATTCCTGCAGGGGACATTCTGTGCGGGGAAAGAACATACAGATGCATATATAAGTCAACCCTCATAGCATATAGACTCACAGGTACACACACGTGAGTCCTCATAACGTCCCTGTAAGGAAGGTGTCTTATTATCATTTCCTTCTGTTTACAAAGGTGAGCTCAGACAGTGGGCATTCACAATTCTATTTGTGTCCTTCAGCCAAACCCCAAAGACAGACATGCAACTGAACCCAGTCGGGTTGAGGGACTGAAAGTGGGAGGGCAGAGCCACATGCGGTGTCCTGGGGCATCTCAGAGGCAGAGCACTTGTTACCAGCTTGTGCTGGGGGACTGCAGAGGGGCGGGGCTTTGCTCTGGGCAGAGTGCTGCCTGGAGGTGGGAGTGGCTCCATGGCCAGGAGTCTTAACAGTTCTTCCCTCAGAAGTCGTAAGTGTGTAGTGGGGCTGGCATCGTCATTCCTTAGCCAGAACAGGGACACTTGGGCCACTCTCTTGATTTCTTCTGTGCTCTGACATACTTTGTGGTGGGTGTGGTTGATGAGCACTGCTATGGAATTCTCTGGTGCTGAGGATGGGCAACAGGAGGCCACCATGTCCTCTGGCAGTCACTGGTTCACCCCTGGTTCTGGACACTGTTTTTAACTGTGTACCAGGCTGGCTTTCCTATTTTGAAAGAAGCCAGTATTTGAAACAAATAATGATTTCTTATTCTTGTAAGAATAAATAAGAAAAATACCTAGGACCTCATTAGTGTGGCTTTGGAGACAGCACTTCTGGGGGAGCTCAGAACCACGTATTTGTGCAGGAATCTGAGCCATCAGTAGCAGTTGGGAGAAAGTACCCAAGGTGCTACCGTGTTGACCAAGGCCCCAGGGAGGACAGCGAGAGAGAGGGCTTTGAGGCCTGGGCCCGGCACTCAGTTCTGGGATAAGATGGCTTGGGATCTTCGGTGCTGTGCTCTTCTCTTTAGCCAGACATTTCTCTGGGTTCTTACTCTATGCTCTGCTGGAGATGGGAGGCCATTTTAAAGAAAGTGTGAATAGCAGTGACACTTAGTACAGGAAGTCAGACACAGGAAGTGACACAGTATAGGAAGTAAGACACAGGAAGTAAGAAGGTAGTCAGGAGCCAAGGGCTGGGAGTGCAGTGCTCAGGAAGGGCAGGACTCACTGGCACTGCATGGCTTTAGTGGCCAGGCCACCCACACTCTCTGCTGACAAGGGCCTCCTCACTGAGGGCCACCCCTCTGGAAACCTGAGCTAAGACCCTTCCAGTCTTGCTCATCCCATTCTCTTCTAACGTGGATGTCCTCACTGAGGAGAAGCACCAGACCGCAAAGAGTAGCAGTGTTAACTGGCTTAAAAATGGGAGCCTCTGACAAAGCCCAGACATGGCAGACAGTTGAGAGGCTGCAAGGGCTTTCACACAGGCTTTGGAGAGCAGGAGGGTTTGACGTGGCTGGGCCGGAAGCTGGGGGGATCCCAGAGTATTCTACAATATGTAGCCAAGGAGGAGGACTGACTGTGCCTCTTGGGAGGGGCAGAAGGCAGCGGTCCCGATGGACGTGGGGGTCACAGCACTAACACTGCAGGACAGGGAGGTGAGACCAGATCTCTGGGGTGTTTGAGGTCTAGACCGTAGAACCGGAGGCAGGGAGTGAGATACAGGATACACAGGGGGGCCAGAGCGTGAAAGTGCTGCATTTCAAAGAGAGCAAGAAGCATAGTGATGAAATTGCAGGTGCAACAGAAGCAGCTCAACAGTTTCCCCTGCAAGGAAGAGCATGGCTGGGTGCTCCACCCTCTTTGCTTTGATGTTGATGTTAGTAACCTGGCAAGGAGTTCACAGAAGAAAGCCTCTGTGAGGAGCCCCAGAGCCAGGGCAAAGGCTAAGGAAACTCCTGAGGGATGCATACGGCAAGACCTCTGTGCTTCTGTAAATTCCACTTGCAGAGATTCCATTGCCAACACCATGCAGAGTAGCTATGGTTATTTTTATTATAACTACCAAGCACCCTTAACTCATCAGTGGAAGATATTTGGAGGCTCAGTATGATTTCTGTGTGTATGGTACTGGGGATGGACCCAGGGCCTTCACACTGAGCTCTGGTCCTGTATTAGTTTTTGAGACAGGTTCTAAATTGTTAAGTTGTCTTTGCCTGGGATTAAACCTGGATCCTTTTCCCTCAGCCTCCTATAGAGCTGGGATTATAGGCATGTACCATCATGCCTGGCTTCAATGTGATTTTAATGAGTAATAAATTTTAGTATGATCCATACAATAGACTTGCTGATTCATGATGGTGCATGCAGTTACTGTTTTATGAAAATCCTCTTAAGGAGGATAGCTTTCCAAGTATCCTGGAGAGAGTGGGATTAGCCATAGTTGCAGCAGAAACAGATGACAGAAATGAGATGTGTAGATTTGATCTAGAGGTTGGGGCACAGGTAAGACCAGTGACTTTCACAGGTGTCAGGAGGTTAGAGGAGGTCCTTAGGGTGCAGAGCAGATTCAGAGATCACAGTGGAGCTGTGTTCATAGATTAGCACTGGATAGAGACTTTGGTCTGAACCCTCCTGCAGTCTGCTGAGGTCAGACTGCATGAGCTGGGACAAACCAGCCCCCTGGGTGGGGATGAACTGGTCAGGAGAGCAGGAGGCTGCCATGCTGTCTTGAGTACCTTCTCTGCACAATGTTGTCACGCTGTCCTAGGAATGACTTGGAAGGATGAGTTCTATGCCAGTCTGTGGTCACAAATTGTTCTCAATTTCTTTTGCACAGAAACCATGAGCATTATCCTCGTGGGAAGAAGTGGGGCAGGGAAGAGTGCAACTGGGAACACTATCCTCGGGAAGCAGGTCTTCCTCTCTCAACTCCAACCCCAGCCAGTCACCCGGACATGCCAGAGTGGCAGGAGGACCTTGGATGGGCAAGATGTTGTGGTGGTGGACACCCCGTTCTTCTTGGCTGGTATTGAGAGAGAGCTCTCCTGGTTAGAGGAAGAAGTGAAGCGCTGTTTGTCATTATGTGAGGGAGATGCCAAAATCTTTGTCCTGGTGTTCCAACTTGGACATTTCACTAAAGAGGATGAAAGAGCAGTGTCGAACCTGGGGGCCACCTTTGGGGAGGATGTTATGAAATCTGTGATTGTGCTGTTCACGCGGGAAGAAGACCTGAAGGGTGGGAAGATTGAAGATTACACTGAGAACACTGATAACAAAGCCCTTAAGAGTCTAATTAAAAAGCACAAGTGGCCAGTTTGTGCTTTTAATAACAGAGGGACTGAGCAAGCACGGGAGGCCCAGGTGAAAGATCTTCTGAAGAAAGCCAGTGACCTGAGAAAGAGTTATGAAGGGATGGTGAATTCTTCTATGTGGGAGGCTAACAGACACAAAATTAAAAATTTCCAGAAAGAGTACACTTGCAAAACCCTCATAAGAACTTTAATAAACAAGTTTATGTAAGTAGCTGAAAGGCCTGGGGTCTTTTCTTATTAGGAGTATGGCCAGGCTGGGAGGTGGTGTGTGTGGTAGGACTAGTGGAACATAGGAAAGTCTATGGCTTTCATGGCTTGAGAAGCTGTTGAGTCCTACCTTGGGGTGCTGTGGCTATTTGTGGGCAAATAAATAGTCGGGCTGGGGCAGGGAAGAGTGGATTGCAAAGAAGAAAGAGGGAACAAGGCAGAGGAATCTGAAAGAAAGAGTTTGAAACTGATGGAGCCAAGAGAGACACTATGTCCAAGGCCCACACCAGCTGTGGCATTAGATTACAGATAGTTGTACTACAATCATGGGAGCCAGGCACAGAGAGCAGTGCAATGCCAGCACACACCTGGGCATGGCTTGTGTGGGAGGGGACTCCAGTGGGCTTCTCTGCTGCCTGGTCTGTCCTCCAGGTGCACTGGTTGCCTGAGCTCCCTGGGTTCCTTCAGGTCAGGCCCAGAGTTGGAGTCCTCCTCTCCTCACGTGGTGTCTTCCACTCTCCTCCTTCTATGGCTTATATAAAGTGGGACCATCTTTCCTTCCTTGTCCTCGAGAAAACAAATAGGTCTCTGAAGCTTCAAGAAATTTTACTGCCACTCAGCAAAGTGAATTAGACCAGAACAAACAACAGAAGCATAGTAAAATTCCAAGTTGGGGAATTACTGTAGTTTGTTTCTTGGTATCCCTGCAAAGCCACATGCAATCATGCAGCTGGCTTTTAGAGTTTGCGATTGATTCATAGTCCAATGTTGGGATTATGGATGTGAGTGCTACACTTGCCCTGTGGCGGGTAGTTTGCACACAGTGTAAGGAAGGGAAAGAGGCTGCTTGGTGCTATTCCTTCCCTTTTGCTCTTGTGGCTTTTGCTGTCTTCTGCTGCCATGACCTGCTGCCCTGCGCCATGTGGCACTCTGCCTTGGAGCCAGCTGAGTATGGACCAAAACCTCCATGAATTGTAAGCTCAATAAACTTTTCATTCCTTAACTTTGGGCTTTCGCTATTTTGCCTTAGCAATGAGAGAAAAGTAACCAAGGTAGAATTTGATACCAGGAGTGGGGTCATTGCTGTGACTATACCTGACCATGTGGTTCAGGAGCCTTTGGAAATGGCTTGTGGGAAGAGTTTGGAAAGGTTTGGAGATGTTGCCTAAAAAGATAGAGCTGGAATGCCTTTTTCTGTTCTGTATGGGAGATTCTGGTCAGAGTTTGGAAGAGAAGGCTGATGGAAATCCTGCCAGTAAAGAATTGGTGTGGGAGATTTCAGCTGGGAAGAAGGACTGCATTGGTTGTTGCACTCCAGAGGATGTGTGTTATGGCTTGGCAGAAAGTTTGTCTGCATTTTGCTTGTGTCCAGAGACTTTGCCTAGGCTGAGACTAAGGGTGGTGGACTAATTAATCTGGCAAAAGAAATTTCAAGGCAGTCAAATGTTGAGGTGGTGGCATGGCTATTGTTGGGAGCTTTTAACCAGATTTATATTGAGAATCAAGAGCAAAGAGCCCAGTAGGGTAATTTAAAATGTTGTGAGTTTGACCAGAGGAAGCTGCAGCAAAGCTGTGGACTGAAAAGATAAGGCTGAGATCTCCAATGCTGAGAAGGAACAAGAGAATCAAAAATATGGCCTGAGGACATCACAAGAAGCAGTAAGTCTCCACCATTTGCAGCCTTAAAACTGCAAAGTTCCATCTCACCCCAGAAAGAATGGCTATTATCAAGAAATCAACCAATAACAAATGCTGTAGAGGCTGTGCAGAGAAAGGAACCCTACTCCACTGCTAATGGGAGTGTACATTGATGAAATTACTGTGGAAATCAGTTTGGAGATGCCTCACAAAACTAGAATTGGAAGTCCCAGTTAACCCAGCTATTTCCCTTCTGGGTATTTTCCCCGAAGAATTTCAAACATCATACCACAGCAATATATGTGCACTCTTGTTTATAGCAGCACAATTCATTGTATACAAGTCTTGGAAACAACCCAAATGCCCATCCACTGAGGAATGGATAAAAAAGATGTGGTATTTTTATACAATGGAATATTACTCAGCTATAAAGAGATAAACTTGAGGCTTTTGTAGGTAAATGGATGCAACTATAGACCATACTCATAAGTGAAATACAACAGACCCACATGTGTCAACATCATATTATCTCCCTGGCGTAGGATTCTGAAAGAATAAGTAAAACTCAAAACATACAATAGATGATAGGAAAGGGAAAGAAATTGCTTGAAGAAGGAAGGAGTGGGATGAAGGAAGGAAGAAAAAAGAAAGAAGAAAGAAAGACTAAATATAAATATATATATGAATAACTGCTATAACTGTTTCTGATGTTTGATGGTTTACTGAAAGGAAAAGTTAATGCTTAAATTTTTTTATGTTCTAATCAGCTTTGCATGCTCATATCTGGTAATCTGAGCAACTGATTTGAAGGTAATAATTTGCAATGGGACTACCATGATGAATTCCTACCATTATGGCTAGTGAAACTCTGTATTAGCTCTAGTGTTTTATATAATAATTATTTTCTTATTCTCTTTAATGGTCTGAACAATCTTCCAGTCTTACATCTGGTAATCTGAGCAACATAGTTGAAGATAATAATATGTAATATAGCAACCACTGTTATTTCGTATCATTTTGTCTGGAAACTCTGTATCACTTTAAATGTTCTTGCTTGGGTTTAGTTACATTTGTGATGCTGGTAAGCTGCTATTCTTCTTTTTTTCCTCATTTACAACTCTCTTTACAATAAAATTTTTAAAACTGCAAAGATAAAGACTTTGTTTTGAGAAGAAAGCTGCAGGGCACCGTGTTACAGAATGGTGGCAGCATAGAGAATTTGCTCCACAGAATTGGATTTAGAGTGACCACTAATCCAGGTACTTGACCCCTGTGGCCAAGAGAGGGGAAAGCTTGGCTACTGCTCTAGGTGGCAGCAGACCTTGGCATCATCCACATGGCACTGGTTTTAGGTGCATATAGAATGCAAGAGTTCTGAGGTTAAAAAGGCTTCCAGCTCAATTTCAGAAGGTCTGGGAGGCCAGGCAGAGCACCCCTGAGAGGGCAGTGTGTGAAGCTGTGAGTGTGAAGTGAAAAGTGCGCTGGAGACCTCAGAAGCTGGAAAAGTCAAGAACGTGGATTGTCTAAGGAAAGCTGAAAGGAGGGAGCAAAGTGGGGTAAGAGAGAAGCCATGGAGCTGTAACCACCAGAAGTGCCATAGGGGTGGAGTCATGCAAGGCCTTTGGAGCTCACAATGTGCCACAAGTTGCTTCAGATGCTGGATATGGCATTCCAGGACTTGATGTTTGCCCTGCTGGATTTTGGAGTTGCTTTGGTCCCAATGCTTTGTTTCCCCTTGTTTATACCTTTTGAAATGGTAATGTTTATTTTATGCCATTGAATGTTGAAAGTATTTAACTTTTCATTTGTACAGGGGCTCACAGCTAAGAGTTTGCCTTAGATCTTGGAGAAGACTTAGAACCTGGACTTTTCAGCAATGCTGAAACTGTTAGGACTTTGGAAAAATCTTAGAAATGGACTAGAATGTCTTCTGCACAAAGGGCTGTGCATGAGTCTTTGGGGGACCATGGGTGGAATGTTATGGTTTGTGCCTGTGTGTCTCCTCAAAGCCACATCCAGTCATGGGATGGCCTTTTAAAGTTTATGATTGATTCATGGTCTAATGTTGGAATTATGGGTGTGAGTGCTACACCTCCCCTGGGGCGGGTAGTTTGCATACATTGTAAGGGAGGGAAAGAGGCTGCTTGCTGCCACTCGTCTGCTTTTGCTCTTCTGGCTTTTGCTCTCTTCTGCTGCCATGGCCTGCTGCCCTGTGCCTTGGAGCCAGATGAGTATGGACTGAAACATCCATGAAATGTAAGCTAAATAAACTTTTCTTTCCTTAATTTTGGGCGTTACGTATTTTGTCTCAGCAATGGTAGAAAAGTAACCAAGATTAGAATCTTGCCAAATTTAATTTTCACTGTGGATTTCCTGTAGAGGTTATTGGAAAATCCTTTACACTCCCCTCTGCCTTTTAAAAAATTTATAAATATTAATAAATAGGTTAAAAGTCAAATAATAATGGTTTAAGCACTCAGAGCTTATTACATATTGTTTCTCATATCAAAACGCACAAGGGCACCTGGTGCTGGATGGGTAGGCACCATAATTCTAGCTTTCTCCTGTCTTCCTGACCCCCACAGGTAAGTTTGCTTCTTGGTTCCAACATGGGTGTTCTGTCCATGCTGAGCCAGTTCTTTTGGAAGCTGCCTGAGGTGTGTGATGTATGAAATCAGAACTGTGGATTCTTCTCCCAGATAGATAAGGAGTTGCATGTTTTCAATAATAACCACTTTATTCATGCTTCAAGGACAGGATCTATGACATGATTTTATGTTATCCACTGTTTTTTTCCCTGACATTCAGTTACCTTTAAAATTAACTTGTTTATAAGGGTGTGTACTGTTAATAATACCTGTAGGTGCCTCTTAACATGAGAACTTCCTGAAAATGTGCATACAAATCATGTGATAAAGATGAATGAGATTCTGAAGTTTTATTCTCTCATTTTTTTAAACACATATAATAGATTAGATGGATTTACAATCAACACAAGTCAATTTTTGGCACTTCTTGAATACAGACTATGGGAATTTTCTACCAAAGAATAACATTTCTAGCAGCAATAAAATTAAAATTTAAGCTTTAGTTTTTAGAGCAATATGCAAGGGCTAGACAATTTTAAGAAATACTGAGTAAGCACCCCACCAGTATCCTGTTACAGTTCTTCCCACTTCCACCCCACCACTGTAAGGTTAAACTGAAGAAGTCACATTTTAGCAAAGTCCTAAATTCTAGCTTTCCATTACTCTACTATTGTGATCTTAAAATTAGTATATATTATTTGATATGGTTTTACTTTTGTGTAAGTGGAGCTTTAAAGACATTAATATATATGATGTATCTGCATCTACAAGTCAATACATGAAGTTGATTATTCTGATATCTTTTAAAACCCATTTTAATAAGCTTACTTTGTAAAAATGGGCTTCTTATTTCCTTTAGACCTCTAATGCAGATTTTTGTTTTTTTCAGTAAATATGAAGGGGAAAAGAGGAATATGGCAATGGATCAATGAAGTCTTTATGTTAAACACTACACAGATTCCATTTGCCATCTTTTTCCAAATTAAACTGGTTGAACTGTATCTCCTAAACAACCAGTTTTGGTAAAGGGAAGATAATACACATAACTCAAGCTTCAGGCCTAATTGGCAAGGAGCTCAAGTAGCTGGGAGTTTTTAAATATTTCTCTTATCCTTCTCAATCTACTTCTAAGGATATGAAGCTAAACTTAAGAAGCTTTCAATGTTAAATACAGTATTAATTTATAAGATTCAACTACTGGTAGCTGTACACTGTATATGCCGTGATCTGGCCTTCTGGCTCAATCTAGTCTTCTGCCAATGCCCTCTAATGAGGAAAGTCCAGACCAGTAAATCAAGGAACTAGAGAAGCTATGCAGAAACTAGTGGCTGGAGAATAAGGTTAGAGGCAACGTTTAGCACGTCCTCAAGACAAATGGTGAATGAACATGGCGCACAAATGGTGAATGAACATGCAGGAGTAGAAGGACAGCTTGGCGATGTCAAAGTGGACCCTGAGAAAAGAAGCTCCAGGTTACATCCGAAGAGTAGGAGAGGGCAAACTCAAGTCATCTGAAGAAAATTTGTCTCTACCCAGCCTCGAAAATGGGACTGATGCCAGGATACAAATGGGAAGTTGAGAAAAGACCGCTAAGGTCACATACAGTCTGTGATGTGCTGCTATCCCTTATATACAAAGCACAGCTGCATATAGATACATTCTAACAAATGCTGAAGTGAAAATGAGAAAGTTATCTGTAACTTTTCTATTTACACTCATATAAACAGATTGTGAGGTTGTCTGCACAGTATGTGGTTGCTGTAGTCACAGCAAGAAATGTAAAGTGCCTGTAGAGAGGGGACAATAGAGTCCCATTTCCAGGCACCTGAATACTCTACACTCAGACAAAAGGAAAAGATCTCAGGCCCTCACACCTTTCTTTCCTTAAGTTCCCTGCACTTGTCTGTGATTTGCTGTAACTACCTAATACACACTTCTTAAAAGGAGCCTCTGAGCTCAGGAAGCCTGAGCCAGCTCAGCAAGGAGCACTGGGGCGCAGACCAGCAGCGAGGCCTGCACCAGGGAGAGGATGGCAGTGCTGCTGAGCTCCCCAAAGGCTAGGAGCTTCCTGGGCAGAGCATGGCTTTGGCTCCAAACTCGAGGTGAGAAGCACAAAGTCCTCCAGGGCGAAATTGTAAATGACGGTGGGTATGGTGTCTCCCGCTTCTGCCTCTTTGTTCTCAAAGTGTTCTTTCTCCTGGGGACGCAGCATCGCACAGAGGTGGCTGATGCAGTGTCTAGTGCGTCTAGAAAGGGGCGCTAACCCTCACTGAAGGCACCTCTCTGAGCGGGCAGGCCAGACTTGATCTCCCACCCTCTCCACCGTGTGTATCTCAGCAAAGCCATCAGTGTGCTGACCACCTAGACGTTTGGTACTTCCTAGAGACAGTTCTGGTTGTTCCTGTAGGAAGCACGGGCTGTTAGCATGTCGTCAGTAAACTCCAGGGATGCTAGTGGGCATTGTGAAGCTGCTGGACACGCCCTCACTCCCAGGGGATCTGACCTCAAATGTCAGCGGTGCTGATGCTAAGAGACCTAATGCAACTGAAGTGACATACTGCAGAATGTCCAGGGGTTTGGATGTCCTTGGGTCAGAGAGTGGGAGCAATAACTTCCAAGGACATAGTCTGCACTTTGCACCGCATCCCTTTCCACTGGTGCACCGAGAATGTGCTTGTTCCCATGTTAGGCCGCCTTTCTCCTTCTTCACAGCAACCTCCTCGTTTACTTCTCTGTCTTCCTGCATGGAGAAAGATGTGCCAAAGAACCTAGTTTTTGTAGAGGATTTATCTTAAAGAAAACAAAATAATTCCTGATTACAAAAAGATAGATCATGCTACGAAGATTGGCTAAATTCCTAGAGGGAGAAAGCTGAGTGAGGGCGCTCTGTGGAGTCTATGAGCAAGCTGAGTCCTTCAGCGAATCCCACAGCCACCTGAGCAGGAGCTGCCATCCTACCTCCAGTGGAACTGCCACTGACGCAGAGAAGACTCTCGTCTTCCTGCACCAGCATCACAATTGTCCTTCCACAAAACCATGGGCTCAGCCTCTCTCACTGGCTCGCTGTTCTCCGCACCGAACAATCGGGACACCAGAGTGACTGACCGCCCATTTCTCTGAGAGGCGGGTAGTGTTTGTAGGAAGCTTCTGTGGTCTTTACTGTGACAATCCTCTTTACCCTCCATTCCAGAGAATAGACACAGTGTTGCTGACTTTGAGAGATCAGTGAGACCAGTAGGGAAAGAGGAGGATTTCATTAGGTGTACACCTGGCTCAGCAGACTTCTGTCCAAAATGGCTGAGTGATGGACAAAGGCGGCTCCAGTCTTTATACATTTGGTCAAGGGGTTGGTCTTTGGCATAGAACCTGTGGGTGGCCAGAAGGAGAGCAAAGGCAGTTTCAAGCTGTGACAGTTTTGTATCTTGGTGGTCCTGCTCCAGCATAACAGGATGTTATGATAGGAACAGGATATTATAAAATGTTATTTACAGGGACAAAAGTTACTGCTTTTATCTGTACCAGAACAAAGAACAACAGCTGAGGGAGAGTTTGGGGAACTTGAGTTTTTCTTTTTAAATCCTATGAAAACGGGACATACTCAAGAGAGTGGTATAAAATCCAGCTGTGAGCCAGGTATGGTGTCCCACACCTCTAATCCCAACACTTGGGAAGCTGAGGCAGAAGGATCAACATGAGTTCAAGGCCATTTTAGGCTACAGAGTGAGTTCAAGGACAACCTGAACTACATAGCGACATCCTGTCTCTAAAAAGAAACCTAGCTCTATGCAGCATGAAACATTTCTCCCTTCAGCCACACACATTTCCTGTTTATTGCTTGTCACTTAACACTGTCTTCACATAAGTCAGTAGGTGGTTGTGTGGAAAACCTGTGTTTCCCATCCACACATTATAGGATAGATTAAAAGAAGTCAATTCTTGGCCATGAGATTAGGACCAAAAGAGCCTGAGGAAGTACATTTATTACTTGGTTTTCACAAGTCTACAGAAAGCTGAAGTTTAATAGGAGGTCATATTGACAATAATTATGACCATTTCTTTTTTTTTCTGGAAAAGCAAATCAAATTCATATTCATATCAACACTGATATTACAAAGTACAGGGAAAAGGGGAGGGGAGGAGGAAACAAAACCCTTGACAAATCCTGCTGCTAATACTGCCTCACCCAACAAGACCATAATGCTTCGTCCCATGTTCAATCACTTGAGTATACTGAACCACAAGGAAAATCTTCTCTGGAAGATACACTGTTCCTCTTTGAGATGGCAGGGAAAAGGGACTGGAAGTTGGGGTAGGAGGCTTTATTCTTTTGGCAGATCCTCTTGGTCATTACAGATATTGCTGCACTACTAATAAAAAACATATGCTTCTGTGTAAAGCATCTTAAAAAAAAAAACAAACTACAAGGATGAGATGGCTGAGGTCTCAGCTCAAGTGTCTCCAAATATACTGGACAGATCCACACCCTGACCGTTCTGTGTGTTATTTCTTGGTTGTTTTCCGGATCAATGCCATTCTCTGCTTTTGTGCTTCTGTGGTGCAAGCTTTTTTGTAGGGCCAGATTTCTTCAGAGCCAAATCCTGGGATCCACATGTTCCCCTGTGCTCTAGGCACAGCTGGACATCTTTCACCTCCAGGGTGCTGGACTTGCAGTGCCGAGCAAGGTCACCACACTCTGGATAAAGTCATCAGCAATCTGCAGCAACATCTCCTCCACATTGTCATCCAGCTGTTCATTAGGATCCACTTCTTTAACTAAGTCCTGTAACTTCTTCTTGGTCAATACCTGATTGTTTTCAGGGCTAAGATGCCCTCCTGTCCCAGGAGTCCCTGGTATCTTCACCACCGTGGTGCTATTGGCCATGGAACCCTATGGAGGGGTGCTGGCTGGTTCCGGTTTTATGGATAAAAAATTGGACAGGTTGATAAGTGCTGAGGGGCCAAACTGGTTCATAATCTGCCGAGCTTTGGACTTCAGCTCATAGAGCTTATCAAGATCCTGCTTTTTTTTGGAGCTGTGAGGACCAAGGCCAATCAAAGGCAGCAGCGCCTATCTCCCCATGATATGTGGAGACTGCCCCAGTGAAGCTTTCATCTCAGCAGCTGGTCTGACTGCATGGCCCTTCCCTGAACATTTCATTGTAGCTTTCCCCTCATGACTACTGTGATACTGTAGATGCCCCAGAGGGTTTTCCCTAGACACAGTTCTGACATTTTGTCCAGAGGACGAATTAAATGCATTCTTGACAATTTCTATCACTGGTCCTGTGCTGCTTAAGTGCTTTTACTGTTCCTTCTGGATCCTTTTGTGTTGCCACTGGTCACTGACACTACTGGCCCACAAGCGTGACTTTGAGCCCTACTGCCTACAGGCCCACTGGATCTGTCTTCAAGACGCCGACATTGCCAGGTTTACCAAGGACAGAGCATCTGCCATACATGGTGTTTCTTCTACTCCTGTTCCAGCGGGGCCCTGAGGTTCTCACGGCTTCACCACTAGGTCCATAGGCTCTCATTCCCTTCTTCCATGCAGCCCATGCCTAGCAGAATGTCATCCTTTGACCTGTCTCGTGTTCTGCTGGAAGAGCCCACTAGGAAAGTTTGTCTTTATTGGGCCTGACTTGGTGCTTCCCTAGCATGGACAGCTTTTCCCCTCCTATGAGTGCTTTCTGAAACCACTTTAAAAATATGGCTGCGTGAGGCAGTGGGTAAAATTGTGGGAAGGAAGAGAGTAAACAGAAGCCTTGGAATGAGACATTGCAAGGACTGTGAAAACCTTGTACATATGCCTGGTAGTCTAGAAGGCCACAGGAGTGCACAGAATCCATGACCAGGGCCGGGCAAATGCTCAGTTCAGACCAGAGAAGCCTCAAGATCTCATTTCTGGCAGTCCCAGAACAGGAAATGAAAATAAAGGCAGAGTTGTGAGCTCCCGCTGAGTGCTGAATGTGTGCCCCAGAAGCACATGGGGCTGCTTACCCAAGTCTGGGAGATTCCGAGACTTAAGGAACCCTTTGATCAATCATTGGTTCATCACCGAACTCCCTGAGCGAGACAACGATGGCCACACACAACAAAGAATCCAGGTTTGTAGACTTAGTACCGGAAAGTGGCCAAACAACAAAACAAAAATAATAGCAACAACGAGAAACTCTGGCGTAGTGGAGAACAGAATTGCAGACTATCCCTGTTCTATTACTTAAGCTGTCAGGGGCTGGGCACATAGCTCCGTGGTAGAGCACTTGGGTAGCAGGCATGAAGCCCTGGGTCTGATCCCCTATGCCACACAAATAAAGTAAAATATTCAACAAATATTACTCAGCAGGCAAAGAAATAAGAAAATATCAAGTACACACACACACGCACACATGCACACACACACTCTGTCCCTCTCTTTCTCTCTCAATGAAATTGTTCCTGAGGAAGATGTTGGACCTACTGGAAAATGTTTTTAGTCCAGCTGTTTAAAATATATTCAGGTGGCATGTGTCTTGGAAGTCTGAGGAAGTGCTTCCAATCCCAGCACTTGGAAGGCTGAGGCAGGAGGATTGTTGCGAGTTCGAGACCAGTCTGAGCTACAAAGTGAGCTAAAGGCCAGCCTGAACTGTGTATTGAGACCCTGTCTCAAAAAGATGCCCCCCCAAAATATATATATACAGACACACATATTCAAAGAACTAGAGGAAATCTTGTCTAAAGAACTGAAAGAAAGCATGATCACAATGTGTGATAAAACAGAGAATACCAATAAAGACATACAAATTGTTTAAAAGCAATAAAAAAAAACCCTAGAGTTGAAAGATATATAATAAAGTGAAAATTTTACTATTCAGCTCAACAGCAGAGTTGATTGAGCAAAGGAAGGAAACCAGTGAACTTGCAGCACAGTAACTTAGATACGTGGTCTGGGGGGTAGAGGGGGAAAGGGCGAGGGAGAATCAGCTGCATGAGAGATGTTCGGAATGCCATGGGCATAGGGGGAAGAGAAGAGAAGAAAAGAGGTCTGAAGAGTATTGAGGAAACAATGGCTTTAAACTTCTTAAACTGACAAGAAACATTGATCCACACATCTGAGAAACTCAACAAGATTTAGGGGAATTTAGAGATAGCTGTACCTGGACACATTAAAATAAGGCCATCAAAAGACAAAGATAGATCTGAGTGTGGTAGTGCATACCCAGAACTTTCGGAAGCTGAGACAGGAGGACCACAAATTCAAGTTCACCCTGGGCAACTTAACAATTGAATGAGACCCTGTCTCAAAATAGAAAATTAAAAAAAGTTCTAGGGAGGTAACTCAGTGTGAAAGCCCCAGTAAATCCCTGCTACAACACCAAAAAATAAAAAAAGACAAAGCATCTTGAAAATAGGAAAAGAGAAATGACTCACCACCCGCAAGAGGCCCTGAGCAAGAATAACAGCCAGTTTCTCATGAGCAGCCACAGCAGCCAGAGAATTCTGCAGCTCAAGGCATTCAAAGGGCAGAGAGAAAAAAGAGGGTCAACCTCAAATTCTTCATGTGAAAACTGTTCTTCCAAAACAAAGGAGAAAGGGACATTTCCAGATAAAAGCTGAAAGGTTTTATTGAATGTAGACCTGCTCTACAAGAAGCACTAAAGGGAGCCCTCTAGGCTAAAAGGAAAGTGCACGAGGCCAGAAATCACACCACCGTGAGGGAGTAGAGCACTGTCAGGTAACATGAGACATGTGCTTCTAGGTAAATAGAAGAGCTGAGTGCAGTTTTTATTTTGAGTTCCTCTGGTTTGACTTTTAAAACTGCATAGGATAATATTTATTGATGAGTATCCAGTGTGTAAGAATGCAATTTGCATGACAATAGCAGTACAAAAATGCAGAGAACAGACCTAGTTTACAGCCAAGATTTGTATACAATATAAATTAAGTTGGAATTACTGTGAACTGGTTTGCTATAATTGTTATAAATTAAAATGTAAATTGTAATCTCCAGGGCATTTACTAATAAACGGTCAGAAGATTATATTTAAAATATTGTAAAAGAAATGGCAAGGATACCTCAATATTACACTAGAACTCATCTGTTTAACAGAAAATAATCTGACAATGGAAGAATAGAATAAGAACCACATGAAGAGGCAGAAAGCAAGTAGCAAAGAGGTAGACAGATCTGTATTTCACCAGTAATTACACTGTGCACCAATTCCCTGTGATGTATTTATTATGTATTGAAGGTGCTGTGAAAATATATAAGTGGATTAAACATTTCAATCACACAGCAGCAGAGATTAACAGTATGAATTAAAAACCAAATATGACCCAACTTTATTTTGCTTGCAGAAGACATGCTTTTATTTATTCCTTGTCTGAGATACACCTGGCAAAACTTCTTTTCCCATTCCATAGCTTGTCTCTATTCCTTTGCTGTGCAAAAGAAGCCTTTTAATTTGATAAACTATCATTTGTTGATTCTTATTATTATTTCTTTGCAAATGGAGTTCTGTTTAAAATATCATTTCCTACACCTATGACTTCAAGTGTTTTATCTATTTTGTTTTCTAGTAGGTTTAGTTTTTCTGTTTTAATGTTTAGATCTTCGATCCATTTTGACTGGTGTGTAGTAGGTGGTGAGAGATATGGCCCAGCTTCAGCTTCCTCTGAACAGCTCTCCAGTTTTCCCAGCACCGTTTGGTGAACAAGCCATTTTCCTCTGCTGTGCGCTTTTGCCCCCTTGGTCAAAGGTCACAGACTGAATGCGGGTGGGGATGTTTCTCTATCTTCTGTTTAGCTCCATTGGTCCACATGTCTGCTGTTGTGCACCAAATGCATGGGTCTAATGGAAATGTATTTTTTCCTTCTTGTATTTGTTGCACTAGAATGAAAAAATGCTAAGTGCTAGGTCATCTTCCTCTGCCTGCCAGGCTAGTATCTTGACCTGGAAGTCCTTGGTGTTCTCCTAAAACAAGTATGTTAGCCCTGTACAGGATGCGCAAAACACTGGTGTCCATCCTTCCAAATACTCGGGGTCTTTCATAGTTCAGAATGGAGTCACTTAAATGCAATTTTCCAGTCACTCTTCTTTATGATAAATGATAGCCAAGAAGAATGAGACCGCTCAGCTGGTTATCAACTACTTAGGTCTTGAGCACTTCATTGTTGGGTTCTAGAAAAGTATCAGCACCGTAAGTACTCAGGTCAAAGTGGAAGGTGCTCAGTGCTGCGGCAGCTGTGAACGTGGCTATGGTGTAGGTTGCGGATTAGGAAAGACCCTTCTACTTCTCCTTGGGCTGGTCCTAGAGGACCCTTTGGAGGCTTCTCGGCACAGGACAGTGTATATGAGGATGTTTCTTCTTGGCCAAACCGTCCCCCAGCTCCTGCAAACACTTCAGCAGGTACAAACAGAGAGTGATGGGCCCTGCAGCCTGGCTTTTCTGCCTAGGATGTGACCACAACTTTCAGTGAGAGAAAAGACAGAAAGAGGGGGAGGTCAGGCAGGAAATGGGTATGACCAAGGCAGGATATATGTTTTTGTTTTTTCTTATGCAGAAGTGAATTGTTGGTAATCATTTTTTGCTCACATATTGACAATGTAAGGGACTATGAGAAGCAAAAACTTTTATGGTGTGACACACTAATATGTACATTTCACTTGTTCCTTTCTCTCCTGGTCATTTTGATGAGTAGTATTTACCACTGTAGCAAAAACAGTTGAGAACACTTTATGTATAGCATTCTTAGAGATAAATGACAGAGAAAGAAAGACACCAAAAGGAAGAAAAGAAGACAGTAGCAGAAGTTGTACAAATCAAACTGTAAGCCCTAGAGAGGAGACATTGCTGAGTTCTTCTGGTGGCCATGGCAGGCGCTTACATCGCTCGCTGATGTCTGTTCTGAGGGGAATGTCTTTCATCATGACGTGAATGTTTGCAAACCAGAAGGTTGACTGTGGCAGGCTGAATCAATATGCCTTCAAAAATAACCACGTCCATCCAAACTCCCAGAG
>PVLD010025614.1:0-23450 GCA_004027595.1 Dinomys branickii
GACTAAATTTGCATGTCTGTATATGGGTCCATACATCTACAATTCGAAGATATCAATGGATAAAGCAACAACTACTGTTGAGACCATATCACCTTGTCTATAGATTAGTTGTGATTGTACTATTTTCTATGATAATGGGTGTCTGTTTGTCAATATGTTTTTGTACTTTTATGTTTCTAAAATAAAAAAAAAAAGCATTTAGAAACACCTCCATCAAGCTGTGAGCTTTCAGTAAATACTATTATTGCGTCAAAAACTGAACTCTTATAAGTTGTATCCCACTTTTTCCTGGTTTGCTTCATCATTTCCAAGGTGATGTCATGCATGTCTGACTCATTTACAACCTAACAATGGTCCTTGTGCTTTGTTTTCACAGTGCTCCCAGCCTTTGTGACCAGCCACGAGTTAGCTACAAATGTACTAATGGCCCAGCCAAGGATCTTCAAGGTCCACTTGATTCTAGTGATCCTGCTGTTGTCCAGCAGTTCTGTCACCCCTAATTGCTCATCTTTATACATTTACATGTTGGTTTAACTTCTGCATGTTTGGAGCCTTGCATAATTAACTCTTCATCTGCAAGCTATCCTTTGAGAGATTTCCACTGGACTACCATAGGTGGTAGGGGTTGTAACAATGCTCCCTTTTCCCGTTGATAACCACCATCATAATAACAAACGTTTCTACTTATAGAGCATTTACTGTATTCCAAGCCCCTTTTAAAAGAGTTTTACCAGCATTTCCTTAATTAATGCTGGGATGTAAATGGGCCCTCTTTTCCCCACAAAGACAAACAAAGTTAAGAGGGTTCAGTACTCTGCCTTAGATCATAGGGTCACCAGGTGGTGCAGCCAGCACTCCAGCCCAGAGTCCTCAGAGGCCAACCTGAGTGTGCATGCTGGGGAGTGGCGGCCACCTTCTCTGGCAACAGGCGCACTCTGGTATTCCCAGAGATTTCCCTTTTGCAGAGGTAAAGCACTTTAAATCCTGAGCAAACCTGGTTCATGGAAATGAAAAATTCAGACAGGCTAACAGGAGGAGGTCTGGGTTTCTGCTTAATTGACCCCTTATAATTATTGCCATTGAATTTCTCTACATCTGGGGATGGATATTTACTAAGCAGACCGGCCCAGCGGTTCCCTTCTGCACCTGCATTAGTCGGGAGGAAGTTAATTGCATGGAAAGTTCTCACCTAAATCACTGACAGCTTATTCCGATGCCAGAAACACACACACAAACACATGCACATACATACAGACAGACAGACAGACACACACACACACACACACAGTCCAATGCCAGAAGGGCTTTGATAGAAGGACTTGCCCTTTAGCTCAGGAGCTGCTTCTGAATGTGAAAATTCAACTTCTGGTGGAGCTCAGCAGCACAGCTATTTCACACAGCCAGAAGAAAACCTTCCGCCCTGCGGAGACTAGAGAATGTGAGCAGGAAGGTCTGGACTGCACAGACCCAGCACTCCCCTACCCCACCTTCACCCCAAAAATACACAAACCAGGAATAGGAACCAGGAAAATAAACTTGTCCTAGGTTGCCTTTTTCTTCTTTGTGAACCCAAGGAAAAGATAAATTACAGCTTCTGTCAGCAACATTATCACTTTAATTAAAATTTAAGGGGTTAGGAGAGCCAGTTCTAAATGTCAGAATCCCGATGATGTGTGCTAAGCCTTAGAGAGTGGAAGTGCAGCCCTGTAAATAAGGAGCACATTACAGCTGGGGCGGCGCGTGGCGGTGCATTCACTTAGCGTTAGAACAGCAATTAAACGATCACCCACACTCCATTCTCTGCTCCCCCTTGCCTCTGCCCCCGTTTCACACCCAGGTAACAATTATATGCATAAGACTATGGTGGTTTTCTCCATTCCCTGACCAAGCAGCAGTCATTCTCAGAGGCTCTTCTCAAATTCTTCCGCAAGCCCTTTCCTCAGGAGCCTGCCCCACAGATAGACTAATCAGTCGCTGTACTTGTTTGCTGGGCTGTCTTTTCCCTCTTAATTGGACTCATTTCAGCTTTGTGCTACAGCCTGTCATATACAAGCATCTAATTGTGTCATGCGGCCCTAACAAGATGATAAGCTCTCCGGAGGCACTGAACTCATCCTAGGAAAGCACAGATGTGTAGAACTGGACAGATCCCGGAGACTACAATGCAGATGAGGAAGGAGGTCACAGGGCTCGTCAGGATTGAGCCAGGGCTAGAGCTCAAGGGTTCTAACTCTCACATCCAAGTCCTCCCAGGGTGGAGGCAGGTTTGGAATGAGTTCTCTCAAGCATCACTTAGATCAGGCAGAGAGAGGGGGTGGGAGGTGAGAAGACTGTCCTTTAGACCACGACACCCCTGTACACACATCCTGGGCAACATCCCCATTCCAACAGGCTCATGCTGTGTCCACAGAAGGCAGGTACACGGAGAGTTGAGGAGAGAGCCCCAGCCCAGCCCAGTGCACTCATGACGGGCAGATGACTGGCCAGCTACTGCCACATGCTACAAAGAGAGGGTCTGCTCTCTGACGGATGGGGGAAGGCCAGCCTGGCCCAGCTCTGATTTGGCAAAGGACAGGGCTTGTACTGCAGACTCCCCGTCAGCTGTTTCCTCTTCCTGATTCCCCTCCTTGGGGTCCCAGCTTAGGCTCCCCGGTAGCAGATTCTGAAGGTGGCACACCCAGAGAAACTCACAGGGGAGGCAAGGGAGCAGGAGGAGAAAGGAGACAGCCAGGCAAAGGTGTAGCTTCACAAAGAAGCCCAAGAAGGCAGCTCCACTCGACATTACAAGGGTGCTCTGGAGAACGTGATCTTCAGAGCACCCCAGTGAGAGAGAGGATGCAGACTTGGACCAACCTTGGGCATGGGCTTGAGCATGGGCTGAGGGTCAGCGGGAAGAACTTCATTCCCACATGATTGGGTCAAGTGGGCTCCAGTTACCCAGGGGCAAGCACAGGTGCTGATGGGTAAGAGCTCAGTTGCTTTCACTTAAGTAACTCAACTCAAAAACCCAAAAAAACAAGTATTTGGGGCCTTTGCTTTCTACTTGCATAAATTGGCAACTCATATCTTGTTATCTGGACCACAGGAGGTGCAGAGCAGGCAGCTTCACCATGAGGACAAGACCTCTGGGCTCAAATGAAAGATGGGCTGAATTAAAAAGGAAGACATAATTAACTACCTGAAACATCTTCCCTCCACACTTAGCATGCATGATAATGTGGCAGCCCTGGAAAGCCTGGCAGGGAGCTTCCAGAGTGGGTTCTGCTTCTCCTCCCTTTGAATCAGTGGCCTGTGACTCACTTGTAACAAATGGAAGGCAGTAGCAGAGATCTCCTCTCTGAATCTAAACCAGAAAAGTTGGTAAAGCCTCCACAGGGCTTCCTGGTAATCTCATTTTTAGAGTCCTAGGGCCAGCTTGTAAGGAAGTTCTACCTGTTCACACAGTGACATAGCAAACAAAGATGCTAAGTCAGAGAGAGGGAGAGAGAGAGAGAAAGAGAGAGAGAGAGAGATCTGTACACTGAAATCACTGACCACAATCCAAGCCATTACTGTTCAGCTAAGCCCTCCCAATCCAAATTCCTGATCCATAGAAACAGCAGGAAGTAATGAAATGATTGTTTTTTATTTAAGTCACTAAGTGGTGATTTGCTGCACAGCAACAGATAACAGAAACAGCACTTCATAAATGCTGGTTATTGCACTGTTACTCATCACAGTGCCGGGATATCATCCACAGCCTTGCAGGATCTGAAATATGATTTTGTTTTATTCCACCAAGACTGAATCAGTATCTCTGAGATGGAGTCGCACTAATCAAGGTCACGGGGGACCAGCGTACAGCCCAGAATGCCGATTTCCCAACCTAATAAAGCTGCAAGGGGGTTAAACATCCCATCTGCAGACCAGATTATTTCCTTCACATAAGGAATTCACTTGAGAAACTAAACTATAATCAGGTAGGTGGTTTAGGGAACAGAAAGTAACAACAAAAGAAATTAGCTCTCAAACTCAAGTGATTGGGTGGTGTCAGGTCAAGGAAGCATGTTGTGTTCCCTCCCAAATGGAGCCACCTGCTGCTGCAACAACCTAGACCTCGGGCAAGGTCATCACCCCCTTCAAATGGCCCTTAAGTAGACACTGACAGCGCTGGCCCCTCTGGTTTTTTCTCTAGCTTTAGTACAGACCAATTTCCCATCTTATTTGTACAACATATCTTGGTTCATGTCTTGGTCCATGACTTGGTCTGGATATTTATAGTAGCTATGGAAATAGTTCAATAGAGCTTATGAAAAACAAAGTCACATAAGATTCAAGAACTACTACATTCAGCAAAGTAAAACAGAGTTCATCATTACAGGGTTTCTCAAAGCCTTAAATATTCTATTTCATGATGAAAACCATTAAGAGGAAGATGGGACAGGGTAAGGAATTCTCCCATATAAACATGCTTCTCTCACAACTGGAAGGGGTTGCAGGGTAATATGTGCTGTTTTAACAATAGCTTTGCCAAGTTGCTCTCTCAACCAGGAATCAAGGTATCTAAGCTGTCTTTATATGACTTTCCTAGCCCCTGAAATTGATTTCATAATTAGTTCTTAAAAGATTCATCTCATTTTCTTTTGTCCAGATTCTCTTGAAGGGTATGTCTTGTTGCTGTTAAGATGCTCTGGACCCAGTGGGAGAAGGGAGGATATGTACGTAGTGACTCAGGGAAGGTACTAGGATAAAGACTGGAAGTGTGACCATTAGAAACGACTAGAGAAAGGTACATTTGGGGTGGACTTTGAAATCAGAATAAGAACTTCACAGGAGACAAAGAGGTAGAGCTGGAGAAAAATTCACCTCTAGTGAGAGGAGCAGGGTGAGAAGAATCTGAGAAAGGAGCAGAGAATGAAATATCAGAAAATTGAACAGAGACCATGAAGGTGAAGGGGTGGAGTTGGAAATGAAGGAGTCTAGAAGGGATCAGACTTCAGACCAAGGTAAGAACTATATGGAAAACACATGACAGTGTCATGATAAGGCTCAGCCACTGGGGAAAGAGCTGTGAAGGTAATTCATGGAATGCACAGAGGGAGCAGAGCCTGGGCGAGCAGTTAGAGAGTGGCTGCAGTATCCCATAGGAATGTCAGCCGATACTCAGGGAGAAGATGTGATCGCTCCATGATCTCCTGGATATTCTCCATGCAACGGGAGACTGAATATTAGAATATCTACTCCTGGGAAAAACAGTAAGAACAAAGCCAAACTCTGTACTGGAGGCTTTTGATACATCATCCTTAGATCATTTCTGGCAATAAAAAGTTTAGAAAAAAAGGACTGGAGATATAGTTCAGTGCAAGGTCCTGGGTTTAATCCCCAGAATCACAAAGAAAAGGAGAAGGAGAAGAAGGAGACACAAGGACAACGCAAAGCAAGAGGTTCCATCCCAGGTCTCAGTTTGGATGACATGAAGTGCACTGGCCAATGTTAGATGTCAACATGACCAGGCCACATGTGCAGATGTTTGGTTAAGTGTTCTTCTGGGTGTGTTGGCGAACTTCTTTCTGAATGAGATTAATATTTAAATCAATAGACAGAAAAAGTAGAACAGACTATGCTTCCCAGTGTGGATGGACCTCATCCAGTCCACTACAGGACTGAGTAGAACAAAACCCTAAGCGAGAGAGGATTCATTCTCTGCCTGGTGCTCTTCAAATTGGGACATACTCAGACTTAGGCTAAGACCGGAAATGCATCATTGGTTCTCCGGAGTCTCCGGTCTGCCCATTGTAGGTCTCAGGACTTTTTCAGCCTCCATGAGCATGTGGAAATTTTGGACATGTATATATGGATGATATGTACATAAATTTTATATACATATAATATAAAATACATATTCATTCTCTCCTACTGGAGAACACTGTACCCAAGGGCACAGCCACACATGCCAAAGCCAGTGTACTGCCATGTACATTATGTCTCCTCAGCAGCACTACTCTGAATGCTCTCCCTTGGTGAGGCGAAGTTCCCTGCAGTAATCTGATCCATCCGCTCCCAGGATTGCTCAAAGCATCAATGTTCCTGCACACCCTGAAGTTTTAGGAGGACACCCCTTTGTCTTCCATCCCCACTGAATACAGCGGGGTATCCTGTTCTAAGCTAACCTAGTCATTTGAAAGGCAAGGCCCAGCTTGGGCTTAGAGGTCTTCTATCACAAAGACCAAGCACACAGTACCTAGTTCCCCAGTCATCTACAAACCAACCCACAGAAGTCTCAAACCCTTCCCCTCATGGAGACTACAAAAGTCCCTGTCCTGTTCCATGCTTGGTGAATCGCAGGTCCGCTTCCTCCAGCTGCTTCTGCACATGGGTCCAGGAGTCTTGATCTAGCCTGAATCAGAAACTTAAAGAACTAAGAGGCCCTGGAGGGCGTCCAAAGGGATGATGCCTGCCTGCTGAAATATGGTAAGTGGCAACTGACTCTCAAGGGTGGGCCAGGAAGACAAAAAAAGACAGACTTTGTAGATAACCAGAAATGCACACCTTCTAAAGGAGACAGAGCCATTGTTAGGACTATACATGTGGAGACAGTGCTGAGTATTCAGTTTTCAGGGGGAAGCCTGACACCTGACATCTGTAGGATGTCTTCATTTTTAAATGGTAGCAACAGTCAGATGTAAAGCTGCGTGTTGACTAAGATGGTTCAAACCAAACCAGACATATCTCTTGATTGGCTTCATCCCTGGGCCTCTTGTATGAAATATCTTGGTCTAATGCAAGCCTTTCAGGGAGCCTAGAGAAGAGCATGCTGTAGTCTACAACATGAAAATTCCCTAGCCAAAGGCACTCAAAGCTTGAGCTTGGTTCTGTGTTCTTGAAACAGGTCTTTGGATGCTACATTGTAGGTCATAACTTCAATTTAAATCACAAACTGCACTCTCAGTGAAGAGCCCAACCCCACTGCCTCACAGAGCATCCTTGGGCCTGGTAGAGCACAGCAGGGAGGCCACGCTGTCCCAGGGCTTCTTGGAGGAAGGAGGATTACTGATATTCAGCTCAGACATACCCAGCTAGTTGGCTCATTATTACAATACTGAATTACAGGACTCATTGTCCCAACTCTTGCTATCCAACACTCAGAAACCAAAAGAGAAAGATTCAGATAACTCAATTCTCCCTCATTATCTGAACTTGCCATGTAACTCACACTGCTCAAATGCAGAAACCAGATATACATGTGTATAATCACACACTGCCTAATGGTGTTTTGGTCAATGAAGACTGCATACATAAGGGTGAGATCTGATGAGATTATAATGGAGTGGAGATGTTCCTCCTACACAGCTACAGAATAGCTGTCCTTACAGTGAGGCACAATACTTTACTCATAGGTTTGTAGTAAATGCTAGATAAACAAACCTACTGCACTGCTAGTCATGAAAGCATGGCACATACAGTTATGTGCAGCACATCATACTTGTTAACGATAATAAATGACTATGTTACTGGCGTATTCCTTGCACTACATTTTTTGTCATTATTTTAGAGTATACATCTACTCATAAACAAGTTCACTGTAAAGCAGTGTGCTTTGTTATGCAGGCCACAGCCTCAAACACCTGCGTTTATCTCATCTGCAAATTGCAACAAGCATGGGAAATAACTGGCCTATGTAGGTCTGGGAGAGTTCACTTTATGATTCTTGATGCACAAAGACAAAACTACTTAACAAGGTATTTCTAACAAGGTATCCCCATTGTTAAGCTATGTGTGTCTGTACTTCTGAATGGGAAGGAAAAATAGCTCTGCCTGGAGCACTGCAAATAGCCTCTCAAACCCGAGTGGCATCAGCCTTGCCTCCAGGGCTGTCCAACATTCTCATGATCTAAGCATGGAAACAGTAACACAGGGCCAGGAAGCAGCCTGGGGACACCTGGCCCACTGGTCGCCTCTACCACGTATGGCCAGAAGCAGCGAAAATGAATTTCTCTTTCTTCAAAAGTAAACTGGATTTAAATCTTCCTAAAGCAAAGAAAAAGATTAAGACATAAATATTCATTTTCTAGATGAAAATAACTTCCATCTCTCTCACTTGCTGAAAGTGGTGTGTCATTTATTTGCCTCTCTGGTCTCAGATACATTCACTTTCTCTCCTCTGAAAACTACATTTCCCAGACTGTGTACCTCCTATGTTCTGGATTACCCAGTGAGAGGTGATGTTGGGAGATTGGTGGATAGAAGGGGAGAAATTAGGGTATTGGGTCTCTTCTTTCTACCTGGATTGGTGTCTCTGCATGGTCACAGTTCACGTCCAGGCAGGCTGTGTCTTAGATCAGGCTCTATGGGGAAGCCCCATCTCTTTCCACCCTTTATGCAGAGCTTTCGGCCCAGCACTGTGGGCAGGCATTTGACCCAGGTCAGGCCAATCAGAGCACAGCATGTCTGTGTCCTCTAGCTCAGGAATGAGCCTTTTCCAAGCCAATCAGGTCAAACAGAGCTCACTCTGGAACTTTTGCAAGTAAGAACAATTGTATTTTTCTGAGGGTTTGGGGCATGCAAGGCGTCATTCTAGAGCTTCTCCATTGAGGGAGGTCACTTCAGAATGAAATCAAAGAGAAATGTGAGAGAGTGAGATACAGGCGGAGAGGAATGTCCAATTCCTGGTGGCAAAATTTGAATCTCTCCAGCTAGCTGTGTCAGGAACTCTTCTATACTGAAACATTTTATGATATATTTCTCTTTTAAAGATGTTTCAGCTTTAAAAAGCTTGAGCTGCATTACTGTCCCCGGCAACCCAGAGTTCTAACTAATATACCTACAACAAAGCATCGCTAGTCACTGTGGAGACCCTTGAGGCGACCAAGCACTCAAGCAGTGTAGAAAGGAAAGAAATAGATCCATTACTCGAAGCAGATGGTATAATAGGAACAGGAGATAGGAGAACAGCACAATGACTCCACTTGTACTTTGTGTCACCCTTTTCAGGGGAAATAATCTTTACCAGGAAAGGGTAGAACAAATTTTTTTAGGGTTCAGAAATCTGAGATAAATGAGGAGATGGAAGAAAATTCATTGCTGCTTTGAGCGAGTCCAGATCACTTGTCCCAACTGAGCCACAATGAATTAAAGGATTTACAGAGGAGAATGCCAAGCCTCGGGGGGTATGCTCGGAGGGATTGTGGGGAATCGGAAAATCATCTGGACTTTTACAAATGGATTTTGTTATTTATGTCCAATGCATTATATGCAATCCTTTGAAAAGTAAAGTTAGTTTTTGAACACAATAGAACAAAACAACACGTAGGTTCAAAAAAAAACAAGCTGTCCCCGAAGCACCTCAATCCCTTTTTAAAATAAAATTGTAAGATAGGCATAAAAAGGGATGTGGCAGATAGAATGAATCCAAATGATAAAATGATTGGTAGCCATTTTTTTCTGTTGTTGGAAATTCTTGTGTTCAAACAGAGAAATAAGAAACGTGATGCTGAGTACAGCTTAGATGATTAGTTGTTCAGTATTTGACCAATGGGGTAATGAAGTGTGGAGAGTGTCTGCAGAGGGATGGTTCATCCTGTTTTAAGTTATGCATTGGTGACTGTTTTACTCATTGATTTTAAAATCACATGCATCTGAGAAAGACAAACTGATAGAACTATGACTTAAAACACTATAAGAGACTGTAATAACTTGCCTAAAAAGCAACAAGGTAATTTTTCATTTAAAAAAGGTGAAGTCTTACATTTATATTTAAAAACACACATGGAGAAAGTAGAGAAGATCTAGCTTAACTGTATATGACAAAGATGACTAGGTGTTTCACTTGATTGCAAAATATGATATGATGCCACTATGATGGAAGATAATGTAGGAGACTTACTGATGTGGGGGAAATGCCCATAACATTGTGTTAAGTGGAGAAAAAATCAGTTTACAGACTAACCCCATACATACACAGATATTGTTAGAAAAAAATAGCATGAAGGTGGCCAAGGTTAACTCCCAGGGGTCTTATTTTTTCTCTTTGTGTTGTTCCACAGTTTATACATTTTTTCAGTAACTTTTATAGTTAAATGTCATTTTAGCTCAATACAGATTAAAAGTATAACATAGCTGGTAAATAAAGGAACACAGTCATGAGCTACATACATAGGATTCTACTTTCCAGAAAAGGGATATAGATCAGTTTTCAGCCTTATAATGGGGTAAACATATCTGAGATAATGAATCAAGTTTGGAGCCCAGGTTTTGAGCAGAATTTTGACAACTGGGACCGGATATGGGGGTTGGGAATGCTGTGAGAGGCATGAAGGTTAAAGGACCTGGCAAGAATAGCATATGCAAAGAAGAAAAAGTGCGTGTTTGTTTGCTTTTTCATATATAACAAGGTCTATCATATGGATAGAGCAGTGCATTTGTGATAAAGATGCCCAGAAATTTTCTAACATTCCTTCCACTGAGAAGTAAGAGTCTGTGTCATAGCCCTTTGAGTGCAGATGGTCTCAGATCAATACAAAATGGCAGAAGTGAAACTACATTGTTTCCAGGACCAAACCTCAAGAGGAGGGACACTTCTTTTCCCTGTCTCTTGGAACACTAACTCTGATGTAGCCAGTGGTCATGGAAGAGATCTGCCTACACGATGTCCACCATGCTGCGAGGAAGCCCAACTACCCATGAGAAGAGGCGGCCATGTAAGGGAGATGGCAGCTGAAACAACCAACTTAATCCAGGCACCAGACATGAGCGAAGATATTTCCAGATGGCTTTCTGGCTGTATGCATATAAAGGAGCCAAGCGGGAGCTACCCAGCAGAACCCATCAATCCTAGAAACATGAGAGTTAATAATACATCATTATTTTAAGTGACTGAGTTTGGGGGAGAGTTTGTTACCCTACCATAGGAGATTGGGACACTTGTATTCATATTGCTCTTGATACAATTAGGAGGGAGTCACTGAGGATTTTTGCGGTAGAGAATGACATTATTAGTCTTTGTAATGAAGACTGCTACACTATGGCTGTTATGGTTTGTGTCTAGCTGTCCCCTCAAAGCCTGATGCAGTCATGGGGGGTGAGCTTTTCAGAGATGGATGAATCTCGAGTGTGCAATGCTGGGAGCAGGGTATTGGGATCAAGAGGGGATGATTACTGGATTAGTCATATGCGGCCCTACTTGGAGCCAACTGTGGACTGAAACCTCTACAAACTCTGAGCTAAATCAACCTTTCCCCCTTTAACTTTGGGCGTCTGGTTGGGCAAAGTACTAGAGCACACACCCCTTCTGTGTCAGGGGCTTGCTCTCCTAGTTCTATGCTTCTTGTCTTGGCACCATGTTTGTTTCTATTTTCTCTGTTTCCTACTCCCTTCTCCCTTGGGCCCTACTTTCTCCTCCACTTGCCTCTTAGTGTGAACCATTTGGATAGCAAATCTAAAGGACAATGGATCCAGAGTTCAGCAGCTTCCTCTGCTTAACACGTGGGAGGGAGTTTCACTACAAAGATTCTGAGTTAGCGTCTAGAAAGACCAAGGACTCCATGATTCCATAGCATCTGGACCTTGACAATCCAACAAGGAGTGTAGAATGCTTTCTAGCGTCTTCCCAGAAATCTGTTAATTGTATATACTTACATATCTTTACCAGAAAAAAGCCTCTCAGGAAACTTGGCATATGAGTATGGTAGATTTCACTGTAAAGTCTAACAGCAAATCAATAATCTGAAAAGTAGCACTGGCTTCAGCCTCTCTTCACCTGGGGGTTGGCCAGAAACTATCAGTGCAGGCTTGGAGACCTCCTTATGTCTGATTCTTCTTGGCCACAAAATGAGGCCTTTGTATGAGGAAGAACTCCATGATTACTCTACAGTTCTCTTCTGTGATATCGCCACTTTTTGCATTCCTAGACTTTGTCACAGTGTGGAAGTGTATGTATGTCTCTGCTTGCTCTTTAATTGCTTTGCCTCACTGGCAGTAAGGGCAGAGATTCTGTCCTTGTTTATGGCTACACCTCAGACAAGACTTGACACCACTAAGGCGCTCAAAAACATTCTTAAATAAATTAACAATCTGGTTTTTAACTGTGTCCAGGACTCATTTACTAAGTATTTGAGAAACTTTCCACATACATCAAACTCAAAGGGAAAGGAAAAGTAATGGAAATGCAAGAAACCAATTATCAAATATTCAACGTTTGGCTTTGATACACATTCACAAATAACTAGGGGACAGTGCAGTTTGGTGGATTAAAAATAAATCACTTTCATATGATTAACGGTGCTGACTTCCCAAACATTGTCGTTGAGTTTCATTTGACAGGACATCACCAGGCAGAGAAGACTGATATGACAGCTGTTGTGGTTGGACAAAATAGAACTCAGTCACAATACTTCTGAGTGCTGGATATTTACGTTCTATGAATTCATATTTAAATCAGATTCTTTGCAGATGAAAGGAATGCACAATATGTCTGCTGAAGACAGGCTTGCCTCCCTGGAAGACAACTGAGCCCTTGGCAGATGCCAGTATTTGGGGAAAGGGGGGTCTCACTGGCAGGGGGGTATCAAACTGTCAGTCTTTGTAGCATTTTCAGATCAATGGAAGTGCAATTCTGCAGGCTTATTACAGCCTAAGGAACCATATAGCTCTACAGGAAGCCGTGCGTGTTAGGGGCAAGTGAGGACCCTCTGCAGAGGTGCTCAGGAGAGCCAGGGCCAGGGAAGGCAGCTGGAGCAGCCTGGAGGAAGGAAAGTTTGGTAAGTGGAAGGAGGCAGAGTGTCTTTGGCTAAAAAGAACCTGCTGCTGCTATCACCGAGAGCACTGCTGTTGTATGAGCGTTGGGTTTGTCCAGGATACTGAACTTCTGTGAGCGCTGGACTCTTAAGTTACATTTGTGGGTAATACAGGGTCGGGTGTGTTGCTTTGTCATTTAGCACTAGAGGAGAAATGCCTCCCTCTTCAGACCCCATCTGATTTCTCTTGTGTGTAGAATCTCTCACTTCTACTAGGACGATTCAGCTGAGATTTCAGCTTCCTCCCTATGAACATGTAGGTCTCTTTTCCACACCTCTTGATTATAAAGATAGTTTTTCCCTGTTCATCATCTCATTCTTAGATCTAGTTTACAAGTGCCAGCTTGCCCCACACTTCACAGCTGGCTAAGCAAAGGCCCATTTCTTGTCTTACTGGGTCTTCATACTAATCCTGCAAATAATAGGAAAAGAAAAAAGCATTAATACCTACTAAGGGTACAGTCCCTGGAGTACAACAGCACTGAGAGTCTTGCCTCTTTGACTTCTTAGCTTCGTGACTTAGCAAGTTATTCAGACATTCTCTACCTCCAGGAGATATGCGAAATTTAGTTAAGAGTTTACGCTCAGGGGCCTGAGTATGTGGGCAGAATCTGTCCCACTGACCAGCCATACTTTCACAAGTTAGTAACATTTCTGTACCTCAGTGTTAATGACTAGAATCTGGGGATCATGACAATCATTTCCAGGTCCAAGAGCTGTTTTTAGAATTAAAGAACTTGATATGTGTATGTTATGGTTCATACATTGTGTCAACTTGGGGAGTCTGGAGGTTTGGCTGAGTGATTCAGCAGGAAGCCAGGGTGCTTACTTTGTATACATCCTGAGCCTGTGGAAGAGGAGGGCATGGAGACTGTGTGAGAGCTACATGCCCCTTTGGTGGGGGTAGGCTGTTTACAAGGTAAGGGAGAGAAAATGGCTGTTTGCCTGCCATTCCATACATTTACTGGTTGTTTGCTGTCATGAACAGTTTGCTCTCTGCCATGTGCCACTCTGCCTCTGAGCCAGCCAAGTAGGGACTGAAATCTCCACAAATGTAAGCTAAATAAACCTTTCCTTCCTTCATTTTGGGTGTTGGGTATTTTGTCTCAGCAACGAGAGAAAAGTAACCAAGACAAAATTTGGTACCAGCACGAGTGGGGTTGTTGCTGTTACTATACCTGACCACTTGTTTCAAGAGCCTTTGGAAATTGCTTGTGGGAAGAGTTTGGAAAGGTTTGGAGATGTCTGGTCAGAGCTCAGAAGACCAGAAGGCTGATGGAAATCCTGCCAGTAAAAACCAGGCTCAGGTTTCTGTTGAGATAAAGGACTGCATTGGTTGTTGGACTCCAGATGATGTATGTTATGGCTTAGCA
This sequence comes from Dinomys branickii, assembly GCA_004027595.1. NCBI lineage: Eukaryota > Metazoa > Chordata > Mammalia > Rodentia > Dinomyidae > Dinomys > Dinomys branickii. The sequence continues at coordinate 14,144 of PVLD010025614.1, forward strand.
GAAAGTTTGTCTGCATTTTGCTCATGTCAAGAGACTTTGCCTAAGACTGAGATTAAGGGCAACAGCAAACTGATTAATCTGGCAAAAGAAATTTCAAGGCAGTCAAATGTTGGGGCAGTGGCATGGCTATTGTTGGGGGCTTTTAGCCAGATCTATATTAAGAATCAAGAGCAAAGAGTCCAGCAGGATGATTTAAAATGTTGTGAGTTTGGTCAGAAAGGAAGCTCCAGTAAAGCTCTGGACTGCAAAGATAAGGCTGAGGAGATCTCTATTACTGAGAAGGAAAAAGAGAATGGAAAAGATAGCCTGAGTGCATCACAAGCAGCAAGTCTCCACCCTTTGCAGCCTCAAAACTGTAAAGGTGAGAGACCTTGCCTTGAGAAGGAAGCTAAAGTACACGATGTTTCAGAATGGAGGTGGCGGCTGCCGCACCAGGTTCCAGAATGGAGGCGGCATAGAGAATTTGCTCCTCAGAATTGGATTCAGTGTGCCCAGTGATCTAGGCACTCGATCGCTATGGCCAAGAGAGAGAAATGTTTGGCTACTGCTCCAGGTGGCAGCAGACCTTGGCATCATCCACGTGGCCCTGGCTTTAGGTGCATGGAGAATGCAAGAGTTCTCAGGTTAAAAAGGCTTCCACTCAGATTTCAGAAGGCCTGGGAGGCCAGGCAGTGTGCCCTTGAGAGGGCAATATGTGAGGCTGAGAGGGCAATATGTGAGGCCGTGAGTGTCAAGCAAAAGGCGCATTGGAGACCTCAGAAGTTTAGAAAAGCCAGGAACATGGATCATCTGAGGAAAGCTGCAAGGAGGGAGCAAAGAGGGCCTAAGAGAGAAGCCATGGAGGCTGTAACCACCAGAAGTGCCATAGGGGTGGACTCAGGCAAGCCCTTTGGAGCTCACAATGTACAACATATTGCTTGAGATGCTGGATGTGGAATTACAAGACACAACATTAGCCATGCTGGATTTTGGACTTGCTTTGGTCCCAGTGCTCTATATTCCTGTTGGTTCCTTTTCCAATGGTAATGTTTATTTTGTGCCTTTAAATGTTGGAAGTGTTTAATTTTCATTTGTATGGGGGCAAAATGTTTTGGTTCTAATATAAGCATGTCAAAGAAATGTGTCTGGTTGCCAAGTTGACAAGGGGTGGAATGTTATGGTTGATACATTGTGTCAACTTGGGGAGTCTGGAGGTTTGGCTGAGTGATTCAGCAGGAAGCCAGGGTGCTTACTTTGTATACATCCTGAGCCTGTGGAAGAGGAGGGCATGGAGACTGTGTGAGAGCTACATGCCCCTTTGGTGGGGGTAGGCTGTTTACAAGGTAAGGGAGAAAAAGTGGCTGCTTGCCTGCCATTCCATACATTTACTGGTTGTTCGCTGCCATGAACAGTTTGCCCTCTACCATGTGCCACTCTGCCTCAGCCAGCCAAGTATGGACTGAAACCTCCACAAATGTAAGCTAAATAAACCTTTCCTTCCTTCATTTTGGGTGTTGGGTATTTTGTCTCAGCAATAAGAGAAAAGTAACCAAGACAGTGTAGCACACAGGAAATCCAGCCTGCCATGCTGTAATCCTTGTAAGTTTACTGTGATTTCTTATTATTTTAAAAATGTATACCTGTTTGACTTGCTTATAAAATTAACATGTAAGTATTAACAGAGATACTGGGGAATCTACATTACCTAATTATTTTTTAGGAGCTCACCAGAATATATCCAACCAAGGCCTTTTCCCAGTCGTACCATCCTCCGTTCCACTAGGCCACAGTTTCTCCACAGTCACCCCTCCTGTACCCTCCATGGAACCCTAGAAGCCTCCATGCCTCAGCCCTGCAGGGTTCCAGGCCCTTTTCTCAGTGTCACCATGCCAAGGTGTTCTTTCAGCTTTGCTTCTTTGACCCAGAGGGGAGTATTATTCTTAAGTAGGCAAAGGCTCAAGAACCATGTAATTCAACATGTAGCCCAGGAAAGAGGGCCCAGCTAACAACACCAGGACTCCAGGAAAGACCAGGGTGGGCAGCCACTCCTCAAGTACACGTGGTCACTTACCTATCAGCTCCACCCTGGGTCCAGCCCTATGGCTGTGGAGTAGCTGAGAGCTCAGACTCTACAGCCAAATCCCTTGTAGCGGATTCAAATCATCCCACCTAATTTCATCTCCAGACTTTTTATACTATTACAGTGCTCTGACAAGGATCACGGAACTAAGTAGCCCTCTCACACTAAAAAGATCAGAAAGACATGCATTCTTCCTCACAAAAAGGAATCTTCACTCTACTGCCAAGTCTATGCTCAGCACAGTGTCCCAGAAGTTCAGGGATAAAGGCTTTTCTTGGGGTACTGAGACAGAAAAAACCAGTCAACTTGTCCCTGCTGACTGCACAGCCAAAGCACTTGACACTCACTGTCTTACTCTAACCCAGGAGGTAAGTGTCATCCCTAAATAACTGAGGAGAAGGCGGATGCTTAGCAGAGGTGAGCAACTGTCAGAGATCACGAAGCAGGTGACAAGCAGCAAAGCCAAGGCGAATCCAAGTCTCTCTGCCACCAAAGTCTACTTATTTTCACAACTGGAAACGATAACTGCGATGATGATAAAATATGAACACTGTGTACCGAACATGGCTCTAAGCATGTTCTTCCCTGTAAGGCATTGATCTTGCAGGTGATGGGACCGTCACAGAATGGCTGACATAGCCAAAGTCACAGTTCTTAGTTCCTCTGAGCCGAGGCACAAACTCAGTAGCTAAGGATGGAGGTCCTGTTCTCACCACCTTTCTGCCCTCTACTGCTGATCTGTTAGTTATGATGGCTCAAGGCAACATTATTTGGGAGGAATTTTTTCTCTGGGAGGACTCTGATAAAATTAAGAACCATTAGACTTTCATCAAATATAGCAAATTCTTATTTATTCGGTTCAGGACTTTCTAGAACAGTCAGGAACACAGCACGAAACACCAGCCTTAGCCACTGAGAACCTTCAGCTCCATTCTGGAATGAAGCTCCAGAAGTACTGGGTGCTTACTGAGTACCAAGGAGACCCTGGCTCAGTGCTAGGTCCTTTTATGCCCCCTGCTATGTTTGTTCTGCACAGCCATGCTAGGATGTAAGTGCTGGTTTCTCTCACCTCACATGAAGAGACAGTGACGTTCAGAACAGGGAGTGGTCCCTCAGCTCCTGGCTGTGGTCCTGCCTGAGCAGAAAGTGCTCCAGGCCACACACCCTTGGATGAACCAGCTTCACACATTGCACTGGGACTTGAATTTAACTTTTCCTTAATATTCTGTGTACATGCACAGGTATACACACACACACACACACACACACACACACACACACACACTCAAAAAGGCTAGCTTTTTAAGAGTTAAATATAGAATGGATTGCTGGTTCAGTGTTTATTCTGATTTGAGCAGGTTCATAAAGTCCACTTTAGACAAAAGTAAGGCTGACTTGCATATGTAAAGGAAAAATCAATTCATATTTACAGACTTCATAAAGCCTGGTGCAAACACTTAGGTGGAAATAAAGTAAAAGCAATGACAGCTTCCTGCAATGTCTCTTTGGCTGTGGCTGGAGGGGAGGCAGGGAGGGCTGGAGACCAAAGCAACAGGGCAATCAGTGAATACTGGTTCAAAAGGATTTTCCTGAGTTTTCAAAAGCACTGCAGAACATACCCTAAATGGAGCTTATTTGTTACTGTGCGTATTTAGAGGACTGATCACACACACACACACACACACACACACACACACACACACACACACGCCCCGTGGAGGAGCAGGGGCTGTGCCTTCCTGCTTGGAATTCCCCAGCGATTGTCAGTATTTCTGGGGACAAACCAGCGCACCAACCTGTGTTAGCCGGGCTCATCACTGGTTCAATCAATTGCTCCAGGACTTCTAGCATCTCTGACTTGTCCTGTGCATTTGGCAACAAAGAAAACAGAAATGTGAGCCTGCACTCAAGGGTTCTACCACATGACCTCAGTGGGCTTAAAGAAGAGTAAAGCTGGGCCTGTTTGCAGCAGCCTCGGAGCCCACTTAAAGTGACACCCGGAGAAGGCAACTGCGGTCAGGAAGAGAAAATCTTGGTCTGTGGGAGCACCACCCGGCTTCTCTCCCCGCTCCTCTGGCCGCTGGGTCCTACTGCTTTCTCTCCACCCTTGAGACTTTGCTAGCTTCTTCTTTCCCTCTTCGCCAGCCCCCTCTACATCCCCTCAGTCAGTTGTGTGTGAGGGGACAAGAGCCCTCAATCTGACAACTCAACTTAGCTACAAAGTACTCAAGAGAGTGCTAACTTCTATAAGATACTGAGAGTCACTCAAAATCATCACTCGGGGAGAAGGCGCCGCCACGGGGACTCCTTGCTCCAGTGCTGTGCCCAGGATGGAAGCAGGCTGGCTCATTTTGCATGGGTTTTGAAGTTGGTTTCCAAAGTCTTATTCTCTCCTGGGAGAAGGAACCTCTGCAAAGGGGTCACATATAGAGACCCTTCACAAATGCAAAGGCAAGAGCTCCAGAAATTGGTCTCCCAGAACAAAGAAGAAGTCAGAAAAGACAGTGTGGCCACTTCACAGCTGCCTCAGGCCAGCAAGGGTTTATTTACTTCAGTGTTCACTCAACAAACACTATCAGAGCCAGGAGCAAGCCTCTGCTTGGCATAGGGGAATGTAGAATTAGGAAACCCAGTCACCAACCTCAGAATCCAACCCAAGAGCATGAACATGCCTGTAACTAACCACAACACAAGACAGAAGGCAGAACATGCCTCTCAACAAAGGAAAGAAACTAGAGTGTGTCCAAGACAGCTCTCTGCAGACATCCAAGCCCCATGCTCTCCCTGAAAGTCAGGTGTTACTGCAGGTGAGGTAACTCAGGCTCAGAGAGGCTACAGACCTGGTCCACAGGTGCAGAGTTAGTCACGGGCTCTTCCCAGGATGGCAGAGGGCTTTTTCCTAAAACAGTGCACTGGCCAGGAGAGGGACAGAAGACCCAGAGAATGCAAAGGTGACAGAGGTGGCTTCTCAGGAGAAACACCCAAGAAAGTACTGGTGAGACTGCCACCTTCTCAGTTGGAAGAACTATTATGTAAAATGGAATTACTAATGTACTTTTGCAGTGTGTGGGGAAGTAGGTTTTGAAGATTTGTTCGAGAAAGACACAATAAGAAGCTGATGAAGGTGAAGATAGCCTAGAAAGGACCAAGAGAGGACCCCAAGACAGCATTAAATGAGGCCGTTTAGACCTATACAGAGCCAGGAGACCTCTGTGTGATGCTACAATGAATCGGCTCTCCTAATGGTACCTCTGCATGACCAATAAATGAAGGAATTACATTGGCATATTGTTTAAGGAAAACAGAGTATACAGTTAGGACTCTACTAACTGACTCTCTGAGTGTGTCTTGGGCTGGCTGTGGTCTCAGACAAGTCAATGAACTTTGAATCTTATGGTCTCACTGGTAAAATGGAGGCTGACCAGCTCTAAGAATTTTTCATGGAAAACAAAGTGATGAAGGAATTTATCCACGCCTATCCCACTGTAACAATGCCAGCAGCCCTTGGGAGGTAACGGAGTTCTTCCCTCCGGACCATCCAGGTCATATAAAGTTGTTTATTCCTCTGATCCATTTCCCTAAAAGCCCCTTTTTATAGCAGTCATACTTTTGCACGGGTTGAAGTTGTCCACATCCTAATCATATTAGTTTCAAAACCAGGGGGCAACTTGCAACTTAAGAAACAGCAAGTACTAATATGGCAAACACGGTTTTACTTAGTGCTCTGTTTTTAAGAACACAAGTCACGCTGTTTTGATGCTACGCTGCTTTTGCCATCTTATGGGCGGCACCAGTCCCTAGCTTTGGCAAAACTGAAAACATGTGGCAGAGAATCCACAGCTGCCCCTGGTTTTGCACAGGCAGATGCCAAGGCCTAATGCTAGTCTGGACAAGCTGCCTCTGCTCTACCAGGAGCCTTGGCACCAGTAAGAGAATTTGGCTTAGATCTTATTGCCTGTCCCAGCGCTGCGCTGGATTCGGGAATGTAACCAAAGCCGCCAGCCCTACTTCTTGGAGTTACAGCCCTAGAGATCCAGACTTGGAGTTTTGAGGTCTTTAACCTCCAAGCCCACTGTTTAATTAGTGAGTACCCACAAAGGACCAGGGGAATATGATCACCTTTCTCTGGTTTGGGGGTCTGAAAGCCACCATCTGTGTCAAATGAATAGGCTTGCACACAGAAGTCCAAAATCCTCAAAAACTATCCCTGGGGAGGATGAGACCTTAATCTAGGGATGATAAATGGACTTTACCTAAAGTACCAACTTTGATCAATTGGTAGTGACTGCCTGGAGCACTGTACTGAGAAAGTCTCTTAAACTGTTCCCCAGAGGGGTGTTAAAAATATTTAACAATCTACCAATCACCAACCAGCACAAATGCCAGCATAATCCTGGAGCAAGTGCCATCAGACCCTCCCCACCCTCATCTCTCTGGGCTCTTCCTCTATTGGTTTAGGTTAACTCTGCAGAGTCTGGGTGAGTCTGGGGAAGTTCAAAGGGAGACCCGAGGCCCTAGCTAATGACCAACAGATGCAGAAGGGCTCTGCACCACCTGATCCCATGCTGACCATCAGGTGCCTTGGCTCCATAGGAAGTGGCCAGCAGTGGATCAGCAGTGTCCGTGATAAGCACAGGACAGAAGAAAGCGTAGTTCCACATCAAGTGTTTGCCTGTATCCTTTACTTTCTAAAGAATTCATGTGTTTCTTCAGTGAGTCATGGGATCTAACAACCTGTGTGAGCATTACAAGGCCTGACTGCATACAGAGACTAGACAGGGGAACGTCAGACATATTCATGTGGAAGTGGGTCCATTAGTTTGCTTATAGTGTCAGGAACTTTCCTATTGATATGAAATCAAAGTCCTCTTTGGCCATGATGAGATTTAGTGAAATTAATCTTAGAAAGCTAAAAACCACAGACTCTTTTCTACTCAGGGGCAATTAAAATTATGGATAGGATCAAGCCTATTCACCTGACACAGATGGTGGCTTTCAGACCCCAAAACCTCCAGAAAGGTGACCATATTACCCTGGTCCTTTGTGGCAACTCACTAATTAGAGGATCAGAGGCAGAGGGCAGCCCACGGTTAGTGTAGGTGTTGGATGCCTGGGCTGGGAGGCACAGCGTTTGCTCCCCCACCCTTGGAAGACACCTGCATAGAGAGGTCTAAGTCTCTCTCTGCTTCGGTGTGCAACAGGACACCTGGCGACTGGGCTGAGATACAGACTCAGAGGCCCCACACTGCGAAACCCTAGAAGCACCAGTCTGCATTCTCACAGCTCTCCAAAGGCAGAGGTGAGAAGCCAAGAGCCTCTGGGACAGGTGGAAGCAGACAAAAGAAGTGCAGAAAGAGAAATCCCAGGGACACAGGGGCACCTGACATACACTCCAACAACTCTAGCTTTCTGAGGAGCAGCCAGAGCCTGTCTTCACCAAAATAATGAACTGGGGGCATTCACTGATGCAAAGTCACAAGGGCTCGCTTTGCATTCACTGGCTCAAACCCCACAGTGGCATCTACCCTAGAAGTTGGGCCCTGCTGTTATGCTCATTCTAAGATGAGGAAGCTGAGGACCAGTGTTCTCACCAGGCTTGACGGTGGTGAAGCCAAAGATGGACACCAAGGAGCCTGACACAGGAGTCCAAGTCCTTACACCATCCTGTGCTGCTCAAGTGTGAGAATAATTCCAATATATATGAGGCAACAGTTCATAGGCTAACTGGAATATAAATACAATTATCAGCTCTTATTCAATTTACGATGAATGTCACCAATTTATAATGAATATTACCAGAATAGAAAATAAAACAGAAAATGGCTAAAACTGCACATAATAAATTGGATTATAATTCAAGCTTTACTAACAAAACATATCTAACTGGCATGGTGGTGCACTCTTGTTACCCAGCACTCGGGAGGCTGAGGCAAGAGGGTCGTTGCCAGTTTGAGGCCAACCTGGGCTAAAAAGTGAGCTCAAGGCCTGTCTGAACTGCATAGCGAAACCCCACCTCAAAGAAAGAAAGAGAGAGAGAGACAGAGAGACAGAGAGACAGAGAGAGAGGAAGGAGGGAGAGAGGGAGGGAGGGAGGGAGGGAGGCAAGGAGGAAAGGAAGGAAATAGGAAGGAAGGAAGGGAGGGAGGGAGGGAGGAAATCTCTTTGAAAAATATAGACTTGCAAAATCATGCCATAGAAAACTGTACCTAAAAAGAAGTCACTATGATAAAAGCCAAAATTTGAAATGGTACAAAAAATGAGTAATTGTTGCTGAATTCCACTACACAGCCACACATTAAAAGAAATAATACAAATTTTTCTCAAACTTTTTTTCATGCTGGAAATTGAATCCATAGACTTCATAGAGAGCTACATGTCTAGACTATTTTTCTTACCCAAGCTGCGCTCAAACTTGTGACCCTCCTGCCTCAGCCTACCAGAGTGCTGGGTAACAGGAGTGTGACACCACACGGTGACCCTCTGTTCCCGAACTATTTCAAAAATCTGAAGAGGGGGAATACTTCCAAACCCATCTTACAAGGCTAGCATTACTCTGTTACCAAACCCAGACAAAGACTACAACAGAAAAAAGAACAACTACAGGCTAATGTCCCTGATGAATGCAGATCCACACTCTTCAAGAAACTATAGATCATTCACCATGATTAAATGGAATTTAGTCCAAGAATGTAAGGCTAGTTTGGCATATGCAAATCTATAAATGTGCTATATCATATTAACATAATGAAGGACAAAAAAGATATGATTATCATTTCAATGGAGGCAAAAGAAATCCGACAAACTTCAGCATTTCATGATTTTCAAAAACTCTCCACAAGTTAGGTGGAAAATGTACCTCAATACAATAAAGATCATCTATGACAAACTCACAGCTAACATCATACTCAAATGTAAAAAAAGTTGAAAGTCTTTTCTATAATGATCCTTACCCTCTTGCCATTTCTATTACACCCAATACTAAGGAGTGAAAGACTTACACAATACTAGGGGGTGTACTCAGCAAAGAAATAACAGACCTGAACCAAAACTGTGAACAGATGGACTTAGTAGATGTATACAGAGTGTTCCACCCCACAGCATCAGAATACACATTTTTCTCAGCTGCACATGGGTCTTTCTCCAAAATTGACCACATTTTAGCCCATAGAGCATATCTACCTAAATGCAAAAGAATTCAAGTTATCCCATGCATATTATCGGACCACAATGCAATAAAATTGGAAATTA